>BQNB010046723.1:0-43540 GCA_026074375.1 Tanacetum coccineum
GATTCTACCACATGCAGCAACTTATATTAATCAATAAGCGAAAATGAACAAAACAAAAATAAAAAGAACGCTTACGATGCTAATACAAGCATGATCGAACCCGATAAATAGTCAAACTCGTCTTCTTTGTTCCCTTAGCCGTGACTTCGAACACCAAACCCAACCAAAACCGAACCGAACCAAATCAAATCCAAAATAATCAAAACTAAACTAGTTAATAACTAATTGAACAAAATACACCTTGGTGTATCCCCTCTTTGGTTCGAACCCTAAACCGACCCCAAAACCTTCACCCTTTTTGAATCCAACACATTCCACTAATATTTTCCCACCAATCTTTAAACTATTTCAAAACCTTTTCATTTTGAATAAACCCAAAACTTGCTCAAACCTAGATGCATGTTACTTTTTCTTCCTTGTAAATTGATTCATAAATCATATTTAATTTAAAAAAAATGTGTGTGGTGTTGGTGGGTTTCGATCATCCAAAATTATGTAAACTTGTTTAATGTTGTTTAAAATCGAGTCTTTGATGCGAACAAGGGAATAGGACGACCTTTCGTAAAAATAATAAATTTTTACTTTTTCTTTACTTTTTTATTTTAATAGTTGGAAACATTAAGAATATGCAATAGTGTTGTCGTTGGTGGGTTCGACGGAGGTACAACAAAAATCGGGAAAAGAAAAACACGGGGTGACCTTAGTGGGAGGAAGACAAAAACTCAACTTCACTTTTGGTTTTTTATTTAATTATTTAAACCACCCTTAGGCTGAGACTTAATGGTTTCCAAGATAAAAAAAAAATCATTTGGATGGGGGCTTTGGTTTGTGTTATTGTCGTCGAAGGGGAGAAGGAAAAGAGAAGCAGAGGAAAAACAGAACAGGGACTTTTGAATCCTTATGTGTGTTTTTTTTTTATGTGTTTTTTGGAAAACCATTATTTTTATTTTTATACCTAAACTTGAAAGAGTATTCAAAGTATTATAGAGAGGTAATCATTTCTTACTTTATTGGGGAAAATCATCAAAGTAAATATGTTGCGTGTGGTGAGTTTGGCATATGCCGATCGCTAGGTTGAGCCCTTCGAACCTCTCCACCCACGATAAACCCGGTCTTATCCCTAGGGGCACGGTCTTCTCCAATCATTTTTTTTTGTAATTATACTCTTTATGTATTTCAATTCGGTGTTTATTATATTGAATTTAAAAATGTAAAAACTTGTTAATGTTGTTTTTTAAAACGCGAGTCTTTGGATAATATTCCTCTTTATTCGAACACGGAATAAGGACGAACTTTCGTAAAAATATTAAATTTAATGATCATAAGAAACTATACACGAGACGCGTCGGTGTTTTTTTACTTGCTCAAAAAACAAAACTAATAATTAAACGAACGCTGCGGTTTCATACCGTGACACGTTCGTTTGAAACTTCAAGCTAAAAAACAACAAAAGAAATTAATGTTCGCACACTAGTTTAAATTTCGTTCATAAAAATAATACGAAAATTAATTATTTACGACAAAATATAAAAAACATTATAAATGTCGACGTTCTGCTTACGAAAAACTCGTAAATAATAATTATGGTGGATCATACGATATCGGCGGGATCGTTCATGTACGCGTCATGAGAAACTCTGACCTTTCCGGGGTTGTCGTCTACTCTTTAGCATCTTATAATTAAGGATGCTTCAAGCCGGTATCGGTTGCTTCCTAGGAAAGCTGTTAGAAAAGAGAGTTTTGGTGGGAATGCAGTACTAAGAAGACTCGAAGAATACAGTAAATACTCTCTCCTTTCATAACGTAAAACCATCAGCAATTATGAAACACTTCACGTGCTCCAAGCTCAAGAGATGTTGATTCATTATCTTTAATAGGCTTCTTTCAAAAGCGGGTGCAGTCAGGTGGGAGTTTTTGGATGAAAAGCGTGTTTCACATAGTAAAATGTAGTGCTAAATTTCCCATAAGTTATTAAAAAGCTTGTCACCTGAGTGGAACACACATGCTGTTGTGTGGAGGAATAAAGCTGAGTTAGAAACAATGAGCATGGATGATCTCGAAATACAAACCTCTAGGTGTATGAAACAAAAGTCACGGAATGTTAGTTCAAGTTTCAAAGCACACATGAACATTGGCTGTTATGTCCCTAGTACCGTGAATTTCTATCAATACAACCAACACTAGCCATTCTTAATGAAGCAGTTAAATGCTGCTCATGAAGTTCTAAACTGCTAGCATGTAAGTTAATGCTGCTTAACTCTACAAATATTGATTAACTTTAAATAGGTGATGCTGTTATTTGTTATTTTTGCTAGTCAACCAAATTGTTCTTAAACCTTTTCACCTAAGGGACTTGTAACACAATCCATCCCGATGAGATAGAAGTGAGATGGGATTTGTGATGGGGTCACCCAATTTTAACATTCTTCACACAAATTTGGCCTCCCCCAGTGTATAATGTGCGGTGGACCTTGTATTCTTATTCATGGAGGGCTAGAAGATTTTTTTTTTTTAAGAATACGGAAGGAAGGTACTGGTAATGGCAATGAGAACAATTCTTTCTTGGGGTTATTGACAGTCCAAAGTGGAGTGCTTCCACAACTGCCATTAAAACATGAAGGGACATCTCGTTGGTTAGGGGAATACGAGCTCAAAGAACTCAGACAACATAGAAAAGGAAAAGCTTTACGAATAAGTAGAGTATACAGTGGAAGGGAATCATCTACTACCACTCTTTGGTGTAATGTGCATGGTGGTCTTCGGTGGATTATGACTAGAGTGAACAGGCAGGAGGAAGGGGGTTGAGTATTGTTTCCTTTTTTCCTGTCGTTGTGTTGGAGTGTTCCCAAACTGAATTAGATCTTTTGCCAATCCACCTACTAAGGTGTGATAGCCCAACCTGTATAAATACAGTTTGACTATAAAGACAGAACAACTCACTTTTAACTTTATGAATACTTTGTGTATACATGCGGAATCGTTTACCACAAGTTTCTAAGAAGTAACAATGAAAAATAAATAATAATTTCTATTAATCTGCTTTGATGTGATTATAGACTTCTTATCTGAGTTATCGATTGTATGAGGGACGTTATGTTGAACTCGTAGATACTTACTTGCCCATGATGTTGATATCCTTTTTATTAAACCCACAAGGATAAACCCTATCAGGCTTCTTTAGTACCAAAATGCGTAAAACAGATAATTATATCATATCTTTTCTAAAATTATCTCATACATATTTTTAAACGGTACTTAACTAATTTCTACTAATGGTACTACACTATTCCTGGATCTGTACTTAAACACGTTGTACGTCAGTACTAAGCTATAACTATCGGTACCTGATAGTCAGTGAATCGATGGATACTAACGATACCTACAGTGTTAAGTTAGGAAAACATAATGTCCCAATCTGAAAATCCTCCCTTTAAAATGAAGGTTGAACTCACTTTTTAACATTCCTGTTTCTGCGGGTTGTATCTTCTTATAATTCTTAGATGATGATATCCAAACACTCCAACACAGCTGGAACTGTGATCTTTATATAATCTTTCCATCGTGTCAGCCAGAACTTTGTATATCTTTCTTTTCTCCATTATGCATCACAACAACATCTTTTCAGCAAAATCCAACTAATTGGCTATGTGAGTTTTTGGCATAACTTATCAGCCATTAACAGGGGGAGTGGATGTGCCTTGACCAGGTGGATGTAACGTGATCTGATGGGGTCTATATGGGGAGATCTATAATATATTTATTCATAGTGCTTTATTCATTAAAGCTATAACTCTTTATTTTTCAAAAGAGTCTATGGTGAGTTTTTTTATATTACCATACAGTTAGAATGACTTTTGGGTTCAAGAACTGTCCATCCTTTCCAGTCAACGGAATGTAATGTTTGTTGCGGAACTAAATGTATACCGTTTAGGGCTGGTGGAGCAAACAGTGAGCTAAGGCGTGCATGGGTTCCATTATTGGGCTGCAGGGATTTTAAACATGAATTCCGAGAGTTTTTTTTGTTTTTTAATTACAGTTTTGCGGCACAAAACGTTGTATTTTACTCCCTGATTTGTTAATTTTAGTTGTTACGTTTTAGTTGCACTGTCAGTTTTTTTTTATAGTTTTTAGCAAAAACTTTGCAGTTTAACAGAGTTGAGTAGTGTCTTTACCAAGAAACCTGTTTTTGCCCATTTGATATCTGGGACTAGCCCAGAAATCTTCACCAATGAAGCAAGGTGAAAATTACTTTAACTGTATGTTGATTAAAACCCTACAAAACCAATTTTGTTTCTTGGTGTAAGTGTCAACCAGATAATGGATATTGGAGGAGAAATGAAGTCTCTTTTTTACCACAAGCCCGTGTTGCTTATTAGCTAACTGTAGCTCAGTTCTTATTAGCCTTATTAAGCATGGTGAAACTGGTGATGAACCCATATTGGTTGTTGTGGTGGTTATTTGCTAGACAATATCTTCAAAATTTTTCATTCCATTCATAGCATCATTCCTCATCTCATCTGTTGCTTAATAACTCTTATTAAATCAAGAGCAACAAACTTTCTCTTTTAAACTTCCAGGACCCAAGATCATTTTCAAGCATCCTTTGCAAAAAATCTTTTGAGAGAGGATAATTCTTCTTTTATCAACATATGAATAACTATCCATCCTCAATTCCCGTATCCAACTCCAATAAGATTCCTACAATCTCATGTGAATAATATTCCAATCTTGGTTGACCACTCAGAGAAGTCACCTCTGTTCAATTTCCTTATGTTGAGGATTCCCAACATAATCATCAAGTCTCCCTAAAGAATTAATTCAAACCATCTAATATAACTTCTGAGTTACTACTCCCTCATCAAGTCATCAAATGAAATAGTTCTTACTATCAAAATAGGATTTTCCTCCCAATGAGATAGTTGGAATGCCTGAAAATTCCCTTGGCTCTGTAGATAACAAGATTAATCTCCATCTGGGTGATGATTTGAACCGTTTTTTGTTCAATCTAGCAATAACTGATTTCTTCTCCATTATCTCACTATACTAAGATACTCTCAAAGGTAAAACAATCTCACTCGGCATGTTGTTTATGTTCATATCTACTTGGTTACCAGATCAATTGGATCTTTTCTTTTTACTTGCGAGCATTTTTGATTTAAGACCTCCCCTTTCTTTTCTTAGTACTTGCCTTCTTCTTTATCCTCCTCCTTAACACTTTCATTCTTAGAAGAAGAATAAATTTCCCTTTTACATTCATCTTTTTGTATGCAGCTTTCATCTTAAGCAGACTAAAAGAAATGAAATCTTCATCTGATCGTCCTTTTAATCTTTTCTTACAGCGCTTGTTTTTCTCAAATTCTTGGTTTTCAAATCAGATTGCTGGAGTTTCCTACATGCATTCAGTAGCGTTTAATCCTTTGATTCTTTCTTAGTTTATGAATTCTTTGTTAGTTGTTATTCCTGATAGCTTCTGATCTTTGAATATGTTTGTTGCTGAGGCAAGGGAATTTTTCTGTTGAGCAACAATTTTGTGTCATGGACGGGTTGAAGAAGAAAGAAGAAGAAGAAAGGAAAAGAGAAGTGTGCACTTTCTACGTGCCTGTTATGTTGAAGATGGCTTACTATTTATTCTTCTTGAAGTTTTTCATGCAGAAGAGGGTGCTTTTATCAGCCTCATTCTTGCCTATATGTCATCATGAATTTCTTATGAGAGCGCATCATTGGTTGCTTCTTCTTCTTCACTAATCTTTTTCTTTCCTTTCACCTTACCTATTCTTCTTTGTACCTTCCTAGCCCATTTCTTCTTTTCGAGCTAGCTTAGCTTTTAATACTTCTTTTTCTGCTTCACGGATAACCATTGCCCAGATTCACTTTCAGGGACTCAATCTTCCTCTTCATATTTCTTTTTTCCCTTTGTCTTTTGGATCATATCTTTGGACGAGGCTTTAATGTCAATAATGATCTAGCTTGCAGTAGGCTAGGTTCTTTATCAGTGTCTTCATTCTTTAGACTTCTACTCCTTTCTCTGTATCTCTCTTGAAACTGCTTGGGGCTTGGATCGTGTTGAGAAGAACCTGGGTACTGTTTCATATCTCCAAATATTACTCGGGAAGAAGTAGGGGGTGTTTGTGGAGTTAGGTTCGAGTCAGTCCATTCCTCCGTCATTTTGATCATCAATACTTTGATCTTGTTCTAGTCGGTACTATTCTTTTCTCTTGTCGGGTACCTAACCTTTTGGATCCGTCAGTTACTAACTAATGGTCTGGTCTTAGTATCTAACTTTTTCACCTTTTCCTTTTACTTGTGGATTCTAGTGTAGGTTCCAAGTAATAACCTTTTGTGGTATGCTGTTTTAAGGTACATTCCTTGTCCAAGTACTAAGTACAATCTTCAATTTGTATCTTAAATACTGGTAATCTTTAGCAGCATGCTCCTTTTCTCTTCATCTACTACATCTTCTTATCCTCCCTACATCTGAGCAGCCTCAGATCTCCATTTTAATCCAATGTATCTTCAGGCATCTCATCAAATAAATGGATCTTTATGGACTGATGGTTCAGATTTTGGCAGACTTCCTCCCCTGTTTGGATACATACTCCTTTTGCATCCAGTTTTTCTTTAAGGATCTCTTCCATGGCCCAATCTTTGCTTCATGAGGTACACTTATCAATCATGCTTGTGTGAAGATGTGTGATCAACAGGTTTGGCTTTGCTTCTTGAGCTTCTTATTCTGGTGCCTCCCTCTGGTTGTTGAATTCCTTGGCTTGTATTTGGAAACACTATGTACAAACGCTTAGAGATGAGAAGAGAGATACAAGATCATAGCACTTTGGATTGAACGTTTCTATGTAGATCGTCATGTCTTACCCTCATTCCCTTCAATACAGTAGGGATTTATCACTGGATGACTGGGGGGACCTCCTGATTTCCACTAGTGAACTTTTATTGAATAGAATCAGGAAATAGTATTTTTTGCTTTGTTTATTTTAAGTAATTGATTATTTCAGCTTTGTTAGAAGGTAAAGGTTCTAGGGGATGGGTTTCAGATGAGGGGTCAACAAGTTGGTCACTGTCTTGGGCGAAGGAGCGAGAGGGTGTAGAGGTTGTGCTTTAGGATGGTTTTTTTTTTTCTGAAGGGGCACCCTCATCCTCAGTTTGGTTTCCCGCCCTCACCCACCACACTGTTCCTCCAACATAGCTTAGAAGCAAAAATTATAAGGTTGGTGACTTTGTCCCTAAAGAAAAATGTTTACCCTTTGTCTAACCATACATATAGGACATACATAGAAAGAGGTCGTTTTAACTAGTATTACAGAGCGAGTTTTTACAGGGTGATGGGGGGAAGAAATTGATCTAAAGGAGAACATGGTTCAAATTTAAGACCTTCTCACTCTATTTAGAGTATTGCTCTACTAGATAGCTCTGGTTTATATCCTAAAAAGGATTTTTGCAAATGAGATACCTCTTCACAAGATCGTGGTTATACGGAATTACGAACTAGTACTTCCTTCTATGCAAAAAAAATAGAGGTACGCACGGGTTCTAAGGGAATTGATGTACATATAAATGTGCTCATACCGCATCAAAAACTATGTAATTTTAGGAAGATAAATAATTTTATATCTTTGATTCGGATTTGTAAGCGCAACTGTACAAGCTCAGAGGCGACACAATGTTTGATACGTGATGATCCATTATCACTTCATCCTAGTGGAGTGGAATTGTTGATCCCAAGAGGTGCTTTTTGAACTAATTAATAATGCTTCATTGTTATGAAATAGGAAACCTCCATTGGTGGTGAATAACAAGCTTTTTGTTTATAATGTTAACACACCTTAAATCCCTCTTTACCCCATAAGCTGTATTAGCTCAAAATATGCCTCTTGAGTAGGCGATGATCTGAGTTCCTTCTTCCCAATTTCTACAGTCTTAATCATCAAAAAGAAGAATCACAGTGTCTTATGATGACAGATAACCCTTCAAGACGAGAAGAGGTGTTTGAGACACAGGTTTGCCAGCTACTTTGACAGTAATGTGTCCTAATTACTTTCCGTTATGTTGATTATTTTGGACGTAGACATTCGCTTTCCATAAACGGATGTTTAATAGTTATTTTTTGTTTTAAAGTTTAGAAATGTTGACTTTACAGTAAGAGCATGGAGTAATTTTTTTGAAAGTTCGCGGGGTAAGAAAATTTAATGATTCCTGAAATTCGGGACGTATTCCCATGGCACAGGTGTTTCCCGTACTTCTTCTTAACTAAATTTATGCGACCTCTATATTGTGCTTTGGTGCACGATGAAAGAATACCATAACGCGATGCGGCATTATTTGTGTAATACATTTAGTTGAAATTGAGTTGATCGCCGTGTCGGAGGTGAGCGATTGTAGGGCTTGCATTTTCAAACTCCTCGTATTCGCGACAAATAGTTTATTTGTACAGTGAGAAGTGATTACGTATATAAATCGGGTTGATAAACTGTAGTCATATCATCAGATGGGTTTATATAGTAGGTATTAGGAAACCTAACTTCAAGGAAATCGGATTTTGTCAAGTTACACTTTCCTTAGGACTCCACTTGGCGGCACATGATTCCAACTTTTCCTCTCAAACGTGCACTCCTATAGCCATGTACTTAACATTTGTATGCACCATCAAGGTGATACTAATGTCTGAGCGACTGTCGCTTATTTTAGATTTGTCGAGAGACTAGCTCTTGATACTGGTGTGCAAGCCAACAAGTTATTTTGGAACAATTGATGAAGTCACATTTCAGTATAATGCCGGTTATTGCTTTTGTATTAGCGCCAGATCTAAAAAGCTCTTCCTGTAATTGGGATCCCTCATAGACATTTGTCATCTATTGCGTTTCCTTAAAATCCCAATGAACTTTTTATATAAATGCATTCTTATGTGGTTAAAAACTGTCTTGTCTACTTATGAACAATTCATACAAATATTGTACAACACATTTTGCTTAAGTTGTGTATTGCCCGCACTACTTTTTTCCCCTGTTAACTAATTGCCGCTTATGAATTTATCATCCCAATAGAAAACAACCAAGTAACTGAACCTGCTAACATCAAATGCTAGGTTTAGAAGGCAATAGCTACTATTTTTAAAAAAAAAAAAACCTCAATTTATAAATTTGTTGTAAATATCCATCTATTAAGTTAGATGATTGTACACAATCTATCAGTTTATTATTGAAACTCACCTTTTCTCAGTGGAAAATTTTTTTTGCTTTTTTACATTAATTACGTACTTTGACAAATATCTCAAATAGCCAACATTTCTTGCATAAAAACTAAAAGTTAACTGGGCTCAGGGAAACATACATTATGAACAATCCTATCTTCATATATCGTCAAGCACATCTCAATAATATATCAAGTCAATATTTCATAATCATCATTTTTACAAAGTTCATTATTCCTATCTGTTACCTTTCGCAACGTTTTATTATATTCTTTTTTGTCAAAACGGGCTTTTAAGCCATTAATCGGGATGCCATAAACCATAATTCCATGAAGGATTAACATCTTACCTAAAGTGAGCAGGTACAAGATACTAAGCATATGTACAAGCCATATAAAATCTCTATTTGTAAATATTATAATGTCTCTGACTCAATGGTACAAATCTCTTAAAGCTCTATGTTACTAGTCATTAAGCATGATCTTCTAAAATAGCAGTGTTACCCTTAGGTGTCATTCCGAATGTCTGCACCTCCCGGGCTGGACAAGCTTATATACTATTTTTACAATATATGAACCCTAATTGTTATTCCCATTCTATAAGCTTTCATACTCTTTGTGCATTCAAAACCCTAATTTTAAAACCCTAAACCCTAAAACCGATGCTAGTTTCTAAATTCCCCTGACCGTTCTCTTGATTTTTAACCCAATGTAGAACCTAAACCAACTTGAATTAAGTTAATTATTACATAAATTACAACTTCCTCAATTCATTATTTCCTCATCATTTCATCATTCTACCTCAATTATCCAAGAAAAAATCCAGAAAACCTAATTGTTGCCCTATTATTAATTTTGACCGTTTACTCATTTTCAGACCATTCTATTCTCAAATGTAAGGGCAACCAAGAGGTCATTTAAACCCATTAAATGAGTTTACAAACATTTATCCAATCATTAAACCATCCTTGTTCAACAATGTAGGAGAAGTACATTGCTAGAAAAACCTAACAGCCTTATATGAACCTTATTCCAAGCTACGGCCATTTAATTCTGTCAATTTTCAACCATTTTAACTTAAACCAATGGACCAAAATTCACTTGGTAATCACTTATAAAGCCCTAGGATTTGTATTTCCATCATTCCTAATCAAGAGTATGCAAAAATTAAAGCAAGAAAGTCAAGAAAACCTTAAAACGGCCCTATTTTGAACCCTAGCGACCTTTTTTTTTGTTTTTATTTTCTTTTTTCTTTTCATTTCTCCATTTTTTTTAAAACCCTATGGTAAACCCCCAATCCAATTTGCTAATCTTTGTTAATACTTTGTATATTAAGACCTTAGGAACATGAATTAACCATCCTTAATCAATTACACACCAAATGTAAGCTTGAAAACTTGTGCATCCCTTGTCGAACCCAAACCAGACCTCCGAACCTCTTCATCATTTATTTTAGACCATTTAATACCATTCAAGTGCCAATTAAATTATGTATGACCTCTTCTAGAAAAACCTCAAGCTGCTTACCCAAGCTGCTTAGGACCATTCCTTGGTTCAAATAATTGAGAGCCACCCCCACCCCACCCCCTCCCCCCCCCCAGGCACTTCTCTTTTGCTTTACTTTAGCCTCCCGCTTGCTGGCAAGCACCAACTAAACATCCAACCCAATCAATCTACATTTCTTAGACCTCCACACTACCTAAATTTCTCGCTAGTTTACACATCCCACCATACTAGACCTCCTATGTTGTCAAGACCAGATTCAAACCTTGTGTACTTCCTGCTATACCTTTCAAATGGCTTTAAATAGGGGCTTTGTACCTTTGTGTTTTCATTTTGTTGTTCATTCAACTGCACCCCCCATTTTTGGCTTACTATAATGCCTTAAGGCAGCCAATCCTTTGCTTCATATGATCCTAGGATCATTAAAAAAGCATTCAAAGAAATTATGAATCCTTTGAAGAAAACGCAAGCCTAGAGAGTCGTGTACTCTAGCGTACCCAAGTAGCATATTCGAAACCTTTATATCCACCACACCGCAGCCGCGGTTTTCAACCCATTCCTAAGCCATTAAGCTCAAACCTAGGTTCTCTTAAACTAATAATTGCTCATGGTTTATATGTTACTAATGTTCATATGTCTTTTGATCAATCATAATATAATTAAAGCTTTGAACTCAAAAAAACCTAAGTGTTATGCCTTTTCTGGTTCCAAAAAACGGTTTTTCGTTTTACACCCGCAAAACCCATTTCATGTTTTTACTTAAACTATGAGACCCTAAACTTGTAACTATTGTTTAAATCTATCCTAATAAGCAGTTTATATTAATGGTTAAAATAAGTGCTTTTGATAATTCATGAAAGAATTTTAATTTAAAACCCGCGCGTTTTCATTTTAAAACCTCTAATATGATTCGCTGCCCCCCTCGTGTATTTACTTTCTAGCTTTTAACGAATCGTTATTTAAACTTTGGTTGTGTTAAATCTTGGATTTTTTTATATTTTAGTTTATTTATAACTTTAAAATTTTCGTCTATTGAAATATATTAAAAATAAGCTTGCATGGCCAATTTGACCATGTTTTGTAATTATAATCCATGCGAAGGGGTATATATGTAATTTTTTCATAAACTTAAACCGAAAGGACTAAAAGTTGTCATTTTATTAAAGTTATAAAACTTATCGTCTACCTTAATACAATTTTTATGGGTCTATTATGTCCACTTTTTAAAGTAAAGGTTTACTTTAATGTTGGTATATCTTTTAAACTTGAGGGACCAAAGCTGTATGTCTCGGTTTTAAAAGTGCAAACTCTTTTTTTAAGTCTATCAAGTGGTTATATGTATCGGCACTTATTTCTAAACTTTAAGGGTCTTAAAATGTAACATTTTGAAAAAAAGTATAAAAACACTATTTCTAAAAACCCCTCTTACCAGACCTGATTAACTTCCATTAACTTTAATTAATGCTTGACGGACTTTCAAGTGCTCTAACAATTTCTAGATATTGAATAAAATGCTTTTTTTAAAAGTGCTTATGTGTTACTAACTATTATATCATTCATCATCGATGTGCTTTCAAAAAAAAAAATCATCGTCACGGATTTACATATCATCACCACATTCTACGGGAGCCTTCATATTAAGGAGTTTCATATCTTGGTATTACCTTTGACTGAAGTTTGTTGGGTTTACGATTTAAAAAGTGTCCTAGCTCCTCAGACGTTTACTACTGATTCTTGAATTATGTGGCCGAACGGTGTTATGTTAAATTTTAATATACCAAAACGGACAATCGATGTTGGCGTTGTTATGTTGTGTGTTTTTGCGTTTTTTAGTTCTCGTCGTTATTTTGTTTGCGAGGATCAGGTTCATTCTTCGGTAAAAAAACTCTTACTTATTCACTCAAACTAAGATTGACATTTATCGCTACGGTTAGATCTGTCGACTCACTCGTGGACGAAGCCAGTACTAGTCATTTTCCTTAACATTTTCTTTTTCTTACAGCCTTTATTCCCAATTTCCCTATAACTGTTCAGGTGGTTTCATAGGCATCGCATTTCAATCTTTTTATAAACTCGCGAGGGGTATACTATGCTTATTAAAATTGGAAGCAATTTATTTCTGTATGCTATTTCAGAATTTTACTATTGCTAAGTAATGTCGTTTTGCCTTTAAGTCCCATAACTAATCATGAACGATTAATTTATCTTCGATAGTAAGTAGGTTGGAAATGATTGTAAAAAAAATCGATTATCTGGGTTGGGTAATCTCTGGTTGGTGTTTATCCCGTTCAACTTTACGTTGTATAATCACGCCAGACTTGCGCACATCATTTTAGTAAAAAAAAACTCCTGGCTCTCTCTCTTTTCCTCCTCCTCGAGTTTACTTCGTGGTTGTTGCTTTTAATGAGAGAGGATTCGAGATGCATTTTGATTTTTCTAATGATGGTGCCAGTATTGTTCCCCTAAGTGGGCAACACCCAGGGGCGTGCAACCCAGATAGATCGTTTAAACAGTCATTTCGCGCAAGCGTACTAACGGAGAGTATTTAACGGTTCATGATGTATGGGGACTTAGATAGGCAATAGCAGTTACTGTAGGCGAATAGTAGAAATTGACAATAGAGCATTTACTAGGAAATAATTGCATTCATGTTTTTAATAGGCATGTATCCCCCGTCGAGTTTATAAAAAGATTGAAATGCGATGCTATGAATCAGCTCCTGAACAGTTATAGGGTAATAATTGATAGCAATGTATATGAAATGAAAGTAATGGGCTTTCGTAAGGGCACTGGGGTGGTATATATATGTAAGTTTAGTTTGATTGAAATATGTAAGATTTCTACATCGATGTCGGTTTGATATTAAAATTATCATAACACCGTTCGGGCCGCTCATAATTTGAGAAGTCAGGTAGTCAACGTTTGAGGAGCTAGGACACTTTAAATCGTTATAACCAAAACAACTCAGTCTGAAGGTAATACCAGCTGAAAACTCCATAATATGAAGCTCCCTAGTATCAGTGGTATGATATGAGTTCTGGGGACAATGATTTGGAAAGCACATCGATGGCTGGGAATGGATATTAAGTAGAGATAAGACATAAGCACTTTTAAGCTTTTATCACTATCTGAAACTGTAAGCTCGTCAGAACATGAATTAACGGTTATGTCTGGCTAAATGTTTTGAATGTGTTTTGATACCTTTTTCAAAATGTTACATTTTCGACCCTTAAGTTGAAAAAGTGGGCAGAATCTACCTTAGAGTTTGCATTTTAGACGACTTTGGTCCCTCAAGTTTAAAAGATATACCAAGTAAACCTTGTACTTTAAAAAGTGACATAATAGACCCCCCCCTCCCTCTCCCGCCCCCCCCCCCCCGTCCCCCGCATTGTCGTTATAACTTTACATAAAATGAACTGTTTTTTTAGTCCTTTCGAGTGATGAAGTTTATGAAAATTAGATATATACCTCCTTGCATGGATTATAATTCAAAAAACATCGTCTAAATTGCCATGCAAGCTGTTATTGAATATTTCAATGTAGACATTTATAAGTTTATAATAAACTAAATATATAAAGAAATTAACACAACGAAGTTTAAATTAACGAGATTCGTTTAAGCTAGGAAGTAAAACGGGTCAAATTAGGGTTTTAAAATGAAAACGCGCGGGTTTTAAGATTAAATTCTTTCATGACTTATCAACAGCGGCTTATTTTAACATTAATTTTAAGCCTTATTGGATAGATTATAACAATAGTTTACAAGTTAGCTCATAGTTTAAGTAAAAACATGAAATTAGGGTTTCGGGTGTACGGTTTTGGATCAAAAAGGCATAACACTTAGGTTTTTGAGTTCAAAGCTTTATATTATGATTTTATCAAGATCATATGAACATTATAACATTACATGAGCAGATTATAAGTTTAGAGAACCTGGTTTGAGCGCTTATGGTTAGGGCAGGGTTGAAAATCGAGGCTTTCGGGTTCGTAACGGCTAGGGGGTAACGACTCTCGGGGCCTTCGTTTTCTTCAAGGCATTCGCTTTTCTTTGAAGTCTTTTTGATCCTAGGGATCCTATCGACGCAAAAGGATTGCTGCCTTAAGGGTTATAGTGAGAAGATGGGGGTGCGAGTTTGAATGAACACACAAAGCCCCTATTTATACCCATTTGAAGGTATAAGGAGTAAGCAAGGGTTATGATCTGGTCTTGCACACAATAGGAGGTCTAGTAGGGGATGTTTAAAAGCTAGAAAGATATAGGTGTGGAGGTCTGGAAGAAAAGGGGTAGATTTTAATTGGTTTTATTTGATGTGTTGGATGTTGTTGGTGCTTGCCGCGGCTGAAGTAAGCAAAAGAGAGGCCATGTGCTCTCAATTTTGACCAAGGAATGGTCTAAGCAGCTGGGTAAGCAGCTTGAGGGTTTCTAGAAGGAGTTCATATAAGTTATTTGCACCTTTGGAAGATGGTTTTAAATTGGGTCAAAAATGATGATGAGAGGTCGGGTCTGGTATTGGGTTCGACGTGGGTCGCACAAAGTTTTCAAGCTTACCATTTCGTGTGTAATTGAGTAAGGATGGTTTTCATGTCCTAAAGGTCTAGATATATGAAGTATTAACAATGATTAAGCCAATTTGGTTTGGGTTAGAAATGGTGTTTATAAATGGGAGGAAATGAGGTTCCGCAGGGTTCAAATAGGGGCTGTTTTAGACGGTTTTCTTGTACTTTTCTTTGGCTTATATTTTGCATTATCTTGATTAGAATGATGGAATACAAGAATCCTGTAGGGCTTATATAAAGTATTATCTCAATGCAATTTTGGTATGGTTAAGTTTAAAATGGGTGTTGAAATTGAAAAGAATAAGCCGTAGCTTGGAATTAGGGTTCATATTAAGGCTGGTTGGGTTTTCTAGCATTGTAATTTCTCATACATGGTTGAAGCTAAGGATGGTTAATTGATGGCTAAAGGTTTTTAAAATCATTTTATGGGTTTAATTGTGATCTTGGTTGCTTTATTGAGAATGAGATGGTCTGAAAATGAGTAAACGGGTCAAAATTATAATTAGGGTACAATTAGGGTTTTCTAGATTTGTTTCTTGGATAATTGAAGTAGAATGATGAAATGATGATGGAATATGATTGAGGATGTTGTAATTTATGTTATTATAACTTATTTAAGAGTTGGTTTAGGTTTATAATGGATAAAAATCAAGATAATGGTTTAGAAACTAGCTCGGTTTTAGGGTTTAGGGTTTTGAATTAGGGTTTTGAATGCAAAAGTAGTTATGAAACGCTTATGAATGAATTAATTTGGGTTCATATAATTGGAAAATGAAGTGTATAGTAGCTTGTACACAAGTGGTGGTGGAAGAGAATTAGAATGATAAACGAAGGGTTAAATCGGCATTTTGAGAGATCTGCTTAATGACTTGTACATTGAGCTTTTTAGAGATTTGTACAATGA
The DNA here is from genome assembly GCA_026074375.1 of Tanacetum coccineum. Classification (NCBI taxonomy): domain Eukaryota; kingdom Viridiplantae; phylum Streptophyta; class Magnoliopsida; order Asterales; family Asteraceae; genus Tanacetum; species Tanacetum coccineum. The sequence goes on from BQNB010046723.1 coordinate 16,163, forward strand.
GTTGAAGCGATATTTAATGTTTCAAAAGAGCTGTTAGTAATTTTGCTTGTACATAATGCTTTAGTATCTTGTGACATTCATTTAGATGTTAATCCTTCGTGGATTATGGGTTTGAGGCATCCGATGAAATGGGTTTTAAAGCCCGTTTTTGGTATCAACTGTTTTTGCGAATGGTTACATGTATCAGGAAGTTAATGTACTTTGTAAAAATGTATTATGATATTGAGCTTGATAGATATTGATTGATTGCTTGACATTGATGAGAATTGAGATAGGATTGGTATTTATGTAGGTTTCCTGAAGACGCCTGTTACTTTAGTTATGCAGAATGTTGCATATTGAGTATTGCAGTAAGTAAAGTAAATGGTAATGTAATAAAGCGCAAAAACGTGTCCCTAGAAAATTGTGAGTTTGCGATATATAACTGTAGATTGGTAGCTAAGCATTCTTCACAACTTAGTTTAGATGGATATACATTTTATGGAGAAAATTGTTGGGTTTTTTATAGTAGCCTATTTTCTTAACCAAGGGCATTTGATGTTCAGCATGGTTGTCCCGTTTTGGTTGTTTATTGGGATGATATAATTCCATAAGCTTGCATAGTTTAATAGGGGAGGCAATATGATGTTGTTGTAGCATTGATGTATGAAGTAGTTGCATGTATGTAAGAACAGTTTAACATAAGTGGATGGCATATTAAGAAGTTTATTGGGGATGGTAGCGAGTCATTCTATGAGTGCTTGTAGAGTGGCTACTAAATGCGCACTGCGTTGTTACCTAATATTGTGAGTCCATTTCTTTTGGTTTGCAACAGTATAGTTTCACAGTGAGAATTTAAGTACCGTATGGGCAAAAAGTTGTACTGCTCATAGAGGACGTTGAAGGAAAATATCCGCCAAAGGGTATAAAGTGTAAAGATTGAAGAACTGATTTCCTTGAAGTTGGTATCGCTAAACCTATATAACGAACCATGGAATTGCAAGTTGCACTTACGTTTAATCACTCTCAAATACTTTCTTTTCGCTTATGCAAGCCCTAATCTTCTCTCTGCTCACCGGCGATCAATCTTCACAAATAAATGAGGTTGGTGTTCTCTTTCTATGAATTCGTGCCTCCTGAATGGCTACATATGGTGCATATTAGTCGAAAGATGATGGGGAGTCCGAGTTTTCGTGAGGATCATTTGATTTTTCTACGCGTACTTTCATTTCACATGCTCTTCTGTAAAGTTCAGCGTAGGTTGTGACTAGCATTTTTTGAACAGTGTTTGGCGCAGAATGCTACGTCCAAAATAATCAAACAATGTTAAGGCACATGTACTTCAAAGTAGCTGGCAAGCCTAGTGTCTATCTGTACTGGAAGCATCAATAAGAAGTGATCTTCTTTTGGATGATGGCAGGGGAGTCGTCGTTCCTCCCTAATCTGGCGTTATTTGTTGCTTACAGCTTTTGGGGTATGAGGGGGGATGTAAGGTGTTTAAACATTTAACATAAGCCTTTGTTTTCAACCCCTAATGGAGGTTTCTTATTTCTGATACTAGGAATCATTGTATGTTGTTCAAAAAAGCACCTCTTGTAGTTTAGGGTATCAGAGAAGTCCCATAACATGTGTCAACTGCTGTATTTTGCTTAACATCTAATCAAAGATAATAATTTTTCAGAACAATTAATTTTTGATGGTATTTAGACTATTTAGATGTGCTATAAGAAGAAGTTTGTAATGTAACCACGTTTCATTTCAATCTTTTTGATTAAAAACAGCTAGAGAATGTACCTGTTCTTTGATTCATTTTCTGTAAATTGCTTTATAACAAGTAAGTTTTTTTCCTTTTGGTTAAAAAGGGTAAACCATTTTTTTAGGGAAAAGCGTCACATTTATTTGCTTCTATGTTGGTACATCCGAGACTGCGGATGAGGGTGCCTCCTTCAGAGAAGGAATCCATCTAGAGACAAACGCCTACACCCTTCGCCTCCTTCTACCCAAGTGAAAGCAACTGTTGACCTCAAGTCTGACCATCCCCTAGCTCTTTAGCCTTATAACTACTATTCCTGTTCTATTCCAGACAGTTCTAGTGGGGAATCATGGAGGGCAGTCATCAGTGATAAAAATCCCATTTAGAGGGATATGAGGGTGTCTTGACACTCCAAAGGTTATGATCTTGTGTAATCTCTTTGTGTTACATAGGTTTCCGATCACGCGCCAAGTGAAATTGTCAAAAACACCTGAAGGCACAGATCAGGAAGCTCAAGAAAGTCAAGCATAACTGTTATCACACCGACAGAGCATGGATGAAAAGTGTCTCATTGAAGACAAAGATTGGCAGGGAAGCGATTCCTTAAGAAGACTTAATCTGGATGCAAACGGGTATGTATCCAAAGGGAGAAGAGTCTGCCAATAGCTGTAACCATCAGTCCTATTATGAGAAGCGATCCATTATTTCTGCTGAGATGCCTGCGATACATTGGATTATTATGGAGATGAGGAAATGCTGCAAGATTGTAAGGGAGATAAAGGATGTAGTAGCTGAGGATATGGAGGAATGCTTAAAGATGTACTAGTAACTGAAGATGTATTATTACTGAAGATGTACTTAGTACTGCTCAACAAAAGGTTAGTACTTGACAAAGAAAAACAGTTAGTGTATCTGACAGGAACGCCAATAGTTCGTAACTGACGGAGCCAGAAGAGGTTAGTCACCGAAGGAGGAAAAATAGTTTGTACGATTGCACAGATACCAAAGTATTGATGATCAAAAATGAAGGAGGTGAACGGGCTATTCAATCCACACCGAAGAAAACTAAATGACTCAAGAACACTACTGTCTACGCATGATGTTTGGAGAGGCATGAAACAGTAGCTCCAGAGGTTCTTGCTCCAACAATTGGAAAAAAAAGCCAAGTCCAAGAAAGCGCGTTTCAGAAAGATGAGACGGAGGGGGAAAGGAGTAGAGTTTAAGGTATTTGAGAGGGAAACTGAGTAGTAGATCCTAGGCCTACTTCACCTAGGATCATTATTGGACATTAAAGCCTCGCTTCCAAAGATTGATCCAAAAGACAACGGGAAAAAGAAAAATTGAAGAGGAAGATGAGTTCAGAAAGTGAATCTGATGGTTATCTGACGCTGAAAAGAAGTTTAAAGCAGCTTGCTAGGAATGGAGAAATGGCTAGGAAGGTACAAGAAAATGGTGAAGGTGAAGAGGAAAGAACAGATTCGATGAAGAAAAGAACTCGCTCCCATGAATGCGTCTTCATAGGAAATTATGATGACATAAAGGCAAAGATTGTGGTCTGAAGGCTTCTTGTGTAAAATTCAAGAAGAAGAAAGAGAGACATTTCACAGATAAAAGCAAGTGCAAAATTTCTTCATGACACAAGTTGATGCTCAAAGAAAATTCCTGTGCTCGAACAAAGGAAGAAGCTATCAGGAATTAGCCACTCTAACTAAGAATCAACTTAGAGAATCAAATGAAAACCGTACTTGAAGATCGTTGCCCGCAAACTCGTTAAAGCATTTTGATCTTGAAAACCTAAGAAGGTTTTGAGAGAAATACAGCTGTCTGTATGAAGGGAGCATTAAATGGTCATGAAGATTTCATTTTAGTTTAGGTTTGCTGAAGATGGAGAATGACTGTATCACAAATATGAATGAAAAGAAGTTGATTCTTCCTAAGACTGGAAAGTGTTACGGGAGGAGGATAAAGGAGAAGAAGGTACTAAGAAAAGAAAGGAGTGGTCATATCAAAAATGATTGCAAGAAAAGAAAAGATCTTCAATGGATGTTACACCTTGGTAGAGGTATGAACTTATAAAAAATGCCCGAAGGGAAAAAATTGAACATTTGAGAGTATCTTAGATAGTGAGATTAATGGGAGGGGAAGAAGAATCTCAGTTCTTGCTATGAGTGGAATCAAGGTTATTCTCATCAGTATGGAGATTATCTTGTTATCTACAGAGTCCTCAATGGGGAATTTCAGGGTCTATTTTCTTTTGTGCAACTGATCACATTTGGACTGGTAAATAATTATATCTTTTTTGAGCATAGGTATAGATCTAATTTCTTTTGTAGTGACTGGTGATGAGGGTGGGAGGTTGAGAGTAGTTACTCAGATGTTATAATCTTAGATGGATTTGAAATTAATTCTATTAGGAGACTTGAATGGATTATGCTGGAATCCTCAACATAAGGAAATGAACAAGGTGACTGTTGGAGTGGTTCAACGCCGATTGGAATATTAGCACACATTGGGATTGTATGAACTTATGGCGTCTGGATACTGGAATTTGAGGATGGTGATAGTTATCATCTGTTGGTTTAAAGAAGAATTCTTCATAAGATTTATTGCAAAGGAAGCTTGTCTTGTTGAGAAGTTAAAAGATGAAAAGTTGTGTTTGCATCTTTTCGTATTTAATAAGAATTTGTATTAAGCAACAGATAGCAAGAGGAATGATGCTCTGAATGGAATTGCGGAAATGTTTGAGTGTTTAGATACCCACCACACAACAAAATGGTCATAGTCTCACCATGCATAATAGGTAGGACTGGCTAGGCTCTCTATAAGCTACCAAACGGCTGTCGACTGAACGACTTCGTGTTAATCAATTTATGGTTGACAATTTATCTCGCCTCAAAAAGATTTGGTGGGCGGTGTTTGTTGAACTCAGCCTTGCTATCATTGGTGAAGGTGTGCTAGCTACCAATATGTCAAAACAGTGTCTTGCGGTTCATAACAGGAGTAGGCGACTTATCTTCAAATTCTGTTGATAGCTGAAGAGTGTTGCTACAACTAATGTGGTTTATCAATGACCTATTTGATGGAACTGAAGCATTGGCTAGTCCAAAGCAAGTCATAACGGTTATTTGGTAAAGAGCAAATTAATTCCGTGATGGTTGACAGATTTAGACCAAAAACTGTATGGTGAAGATTAACGTCTCTCTCTCATCGTTATTTTTAGAAATAAAGGAGAGTTAGCAGGTATCCAGAGAAAACGTGATCCCTGGTCAGAAAATTCATCAAATCGCCGTTGATGGTGATAGTGTTATGCCAAATATCAAGCTACAAAACGCCAACTTAGTGGATTCGTGGCTGAAAAGATTTGATGTGTTGACATGTGTGAGAGAAGACAGAGGAGTTGGTCAGTGCACTAGACTGGGAAATGTTAATTACAGCTGTCATAGTATCGAAGATGCTGTTAGTAAGTGTGTTGGAGTATACATCATCTAACGCAAGTTCGTAAGCATGTAAAACCTGAAAGAAATAATGAACGTTAAAAGAGTTATTACTATTCATAGCATTTAATGGGGTACGGAGTGCTATGGCTAATTAATGTCTTTCCGACTAACTTAGTATCGATCGATAATAAGAGTGACGTTACGCAGTGTCGAGTCTTGTTAGTTCTTTTAGTAATGTATGAGAGTTTCATCTTCGTACAAAAGAGTTTATACTTTAGACTGAGTCACGTCTACGGTTTCGTGTAGTCACCATTGTACGTAGATTTAATTAAGTTGTCGCGTTAAGAGATATGTCTGAGATATTTTAGGAAAAGATAATTGTATTATCTTCTTAACAGCCGGATCAGTTTCAGTAAGTCCTTGGGTTATGGGGTAGTTATCGCTGCGGTTTAACCGTCAACCCCCACGCACCTCACTGCCTCGCATGGACCACGACGTAGAGATACCGGATGATAGATTGCAACATACGTCTTATTACAATCATAAGATGCATAGTTTAGTATTGAGAATCTGATAATCTCGGTTATTCGTTCCTCAAAGCAGCATTAATGAGAAATTATAATTTAGTTTTTCATTGTGCCTTTACTTAGTACTTGTGTTAGATTCCGCGATTAGCACAAAGTATTCATAGATAGGTTTCGATTTATATATCAAACATGTATTTATAACAGGTTTGGTATCACCCTTGTAGGTTGCAAAGTATCTAGTCAGTTTGGGACTCACACGCCCTTCTTGCTGGTGCACTTAAGTCATAATCCACGCATAGGAACCGCCTCTCAATCGCGTTGTTGTCTTGAGTATAGTCGCTGGTTTGAAGGTCTGTGGGAGCGCGGGCCTGAGAATGTCCGCTCCTTAGGGGCCAGAAAGTCCTCATGTTGTTATTGGATCAGTTGTAGCACTCCATTTGGACTTGGGCAAAAGATCAATGGTCTCTTGGCGCGTTCAATTGATAACATTGTAATGTCATTTGCTCCTTCCTGTTACTATCGCTTTAAAAATGTCTTTCGCCTAGAGCGCTCGTCGCAATGTATAAGGGTGTCGAAGCACAGTTATGCGACCGTACTAAATGTATATGAATGCCCACACAAAATCCATCTTCTTCTATAGGTCTATCGGGATGGGTTGTTGTTAAAGTCCTATTAGGTGAAAGTTAAGAATACTAATTTGGTTGACATAGCAAACGAGATTTGAGGGTAAACAAAATTATAACATGCGCATCACGTTGAAGCTTATCAATATTTGTTGAGGTTAAGCGAGCATTAACTTGCAGTGCTAACGGAGTAGGACGAAAACTTCTCATGAGGGTGCTCGCATTAACTATGTGTCATTAGAGGAATGCTAGAGTTTGTTTATTTGAAGAGGACATAAAAGCCATGTTTCTGTGTTGCGCTTGAACGTTGAACTAGAGATCATTTCCGTTTGGACTTTTGTTGGTTCATACACTTGGGTTGTTGTAGAGATCATCCATGCTCATGTTATTCCAAATCCGGCTTTATTCCTCTACCCAACGCATGTGTGGTTGTCCAGTCGTGTCCGGTGACAAGCTTTTTAATATAGTGTTTTGATGGTTAAGCATTCTTTTAGTGATATAGCTTTTTCGATCACCAAGAAGAAGACTCCAAGACGGAGCTCATACAAGCTTTGTGATTTGCTGGTTCTATGTGTAAAGGTGGTTTTTGATTTCTCATGCATCTCTGAGGCTTGGAGAGTGCGAGTTTTCATAAGATTGCTGTTTTAAGGATGAGTGTGTTACTTTGAGTCTTCTTAGTAGCTGCATTCCCACCAAATCTCTTTTCTACAGCTTCCAGCAACTGCTTAGCATCCTTAATAGTAACAACCCGAGTCTCATGACGCGTATGACGATCGCGAGTTCGATGTCATAATTATTATTTTACGAGTTTTCGTAAGCGAACGTCGACATTTAAATTTTTATTTGTCGTAAATAATTATTTTCGTATTTTATTATGAACGGAAAATTTAAGAAACACTATGTTTTGATTGAAGATTTCACGAGTGTGGTCGGAACCGTTTTTGTATTCTCGTGGACGGTTTTTAGGGCGCAGGTTATATTCTGTTGCTGTGCATCTGTAAAAAATTCACGACGCGATACGTTAGATTATTTCTTAATGATTCATTACGTAAATTTATTAGTTTTTCGAAGTCGTCCTTCTATTCTTTGTTCGATCCGCACAGACGTTAGTCGCCGTTTTAACAACATTAACAACGTTTACATTTTTAAATTAAATGAAGACAAAAATGAAAGATATGTAAATAAAATTACAAAAAAAACGTTGAGAGGTTTTGGTGAGCTAAAGCTCCCTAGCTTCAACCTACGATCGGCGTATTCGGTGACCAGACTACCACACTCAACAGTTTCTTTGATTGATTTTCCATAGGTAAGAATGATTACCTCTCTATATACTTTGATACTTTCATAGTTTTAATATAATGTTGTTACAAACATAAAAAACACATAAGTTCAAACAGTCTCCTGTTCTTGTTTTTCATCGCTCTTATCTCTGGACGACATACACAAACAAAAGCCCATCTTATGTTTTTTTATCTGGAAAACATTAATCTTCAGCCATAGGGTGGTTTAGAATATTTATACGAACAAAGTGAAGTTGGTATCTTGTACTTCCCTTTGCCTTTTTGTGTTGTACTCCGGTCGAACCCCACTTATCAACACACACTTTGCCATTAGTGTAATGTTTGCCAACTAGTAAATAACAAGTTAAGAAAAAAGGTATAAAAAAATATTTTTTATTATTTTTTACGAAAGTCGTCCTTAAGATGCTTGTTCCGATCAAGGACTTTACGGTTTTAACATCATTACAAGTTTAATTTGGATTGATCAACCCACCAACACACAACACATTTTAAATTCAAATTCGTGATTTTATGCATCATACCATGGAAGAAAAAGTAATATGCATTTAAGGTTGAGCAAGTTTTAAGTTTATTCGCAAAAGATTTTACAAAAAGGTTTTGGGGTTATTCTGAAGAGAAATAGTTTAAGAAGATATGCGTGAGTGAGCTGAGTGGAAGGTGGAAAGAATATTAGTGGGAGTAACAGTTGTTGGATTTCTAAAAAAGGGTGGCTGTGGGACGGTGCCTTTGGAAGGTCGGTTTGAGGGTTTGTCGAACCTAGTTAGGAGATTAGCACCAGGAGGTGTATAAAAATATTTTATTTTTTTGTTCAAATTAGCTTATTCTACACAAATTTGAGTTTAGTAGTTTTGAATTTTTTGGATTTGATTTGGTAGGTTCGGTTTTGTTGGGTTTGGTGTTCGAAGTCACGGGCTAAGGGACACAAGAAGACGGAGTTTTGACTATTTCTTCGGGTTCGATGCATGCTGAGTATTCGTCATTGTAATAGGCGTTCTTTATATTGGTGTTTTTGTTTCATTTTATCGCGCTTATGTGATAAATACATAAGTTGTTGGCTGTGGTGACATCGACAAGATCTTGCGCCGATTAGCTAGTTGATGTTATAAAATGATTGAGCGAGTTAAATGTGGTTATAGGCCATATTAGATATGCCGCAGTGAGATTTTTGGTCAAAAAATAAGTTTTTGGCGTGCTTGGGAATAGATATATTTTGTGCAGAAACTTTGGCATGGTAAACGGGGTCGAGATTCTACAGAATGTGATTTTGGACTTTCAGAATATAGGTAAAGCTTTCTGTGGGGAGTACAATCGTTTTTGATATCAAGATGGAGTTTCTAACTCCAGAAGAAGAGCTGAGGAGAAAAGTTGCGAGCTGACATATGCTGAGAATGTATCTTATTAATGGCTTAGATCCCATAAGTCCTTTCAGCATGTACGTTGTCTTAAAGAGAATAAGTCGTGGTTCTCGCCGGTGGGTGTCAGGAACTTGATATACGATTTAAACGCTCAGCTTGTCTCGAGCACTTTTGATGTCCTGGTTTTCGGCCTTTTTTTCAGTCTCGCGTCTCAGACTGACCCCCCTAACGAGGTTGTAGAATGATGGTTTTGTACTTTTGACGCGAGGCTTGCTAGATTTGTAAAATAGAGTAATAAAACGGTCAAAACCCAAGGTCAAAGTCTTTGTTTTTAATTAAGAATGTCAAGGTTCCTGCGAAAACTTGCTAGGGGCAGTTTTTGGTCATGTTAGGTCGGTTTCGGGTCTCGGCCTAATAAATCTAAAATGTTGTTGCTGAAATGTCGTTATACATAACCTTTCTTATTTGGTCCGAGTTTTTTCGTGAATTATGATATAACGCGGTCCTTAATTGATTAATTTGGAAGGGTCTGAATTAGTAAATATGTATAAAAGTGTGGTATAAAAGTCAAGTCACTCAAAGTTAAGTGACTTTCGTATAGTCAACGGGGTTAATAACTAAAGACTTGTGCGGGTATAATAAAGTAATTGAACATTATAATTACTCCGAGTTAAGGTATATTTTAAAATTTAACGAGTGATATGAATCCACGTAGATTCTAAAAATAGGAATCGCTTTGTAATAATCGGAATTTTACTACGACTATGATTAATTATAACCACATTGAATCGTGAGGGTTGCCGAGAAACTAAAACTTATTATAAAACTGTCTTACAAAGATGAGACTTAATAAAAAATGTGATCTTTCGAAAAAGTCACTCTGTTTCGTTGAACATAGAATGTTTTCGAATTAAGAATGTATATATACATAAATGGACTGCTCATAACCTAATTATTGTGGGGTTTAGGATCTACGGCGCAAGTCGCTTTTCGCATCACATGTATGAATCTTATATATATATATATATACTATATTATATATGTTATGTAGTATTTGATATATGTTTTTGTTGTTCCGAAGAACGCATCGTTTGATTATCTATTTTCGGCATAGTATAAGCGAGCGAATACGACTTATGAGGTTCGTGATCATGTTCGTTGATTTTGTGGATTGTTTATATTATTAGATCTTCCGGTTTTGTGTCAAGGATGCGTCAATAGCCTCGTTTTTACGTGTTTTAAAATGTTTTTACATCGTGAGGGGAGAAACTTGCTTGTTTTTGGAAATGAGAACGAATTGTTTTTGTTATAAATATGATTCTAAAAATATTGGTTATATGCCGATTCCTGTGTGTACCGTTAATTGTCTTGTTGTTGGTGAAGTAATGCATTTAACTAGCTCTCTTGGGTTTGACAACCCTGTCGGGGTATGTATTCCTTAATTGAGTAAGTGAGCCGCCCCTGTTAATGAATATTGAAAGTTCGTAATCGGGAGAGATAGGCCGGCATACAATCTGGACATTATTTCGTCTTGCATGAAAGTGTTACGTGTCGGTACCGGGATATTAGTGGGATTCATTATTCTATGATATCGAGAGCTATGTTTGCGGAGCAACTTGTTATATGGTTTGTTGCTCCAAAATGAATGGCATTATAGTAACTGGTTTGTGCTGTAGACTCTATGAATTTCACTCAAAAGGTGATATTATGTGTGTCGATGGTGTTTAGTGTTGGAGTAGCATGTGATTCCCAGGTAGAATTGCTGTCGATGGCTGGATGGGCGGACTGCGGAATATCAAGGACGGTGTTATGGTGTCATAAACTTAAGTTAATGTTTTAGAAAGCTAGTGCGTGTTGTGACTTTTTAGAAAATAAATTTTTTATGATGGATTCGGGGACCTATGTCATGGATATTCTTTCTAATAATGAATTGTGTGTTTATCAACGTATTTCTCACGTTTCGTCAGACTCGTGTGCATGTATTATGAAGTGGCACCCCAAATGTTGTATTCTGTTGCGTATCGTAGTTTAGGGGTGTTATAGAGTGGTACCAGAGCACGAGTTGTAGTGAACTAAGTCGTTTTACAAAACTTGGACTAATGTTTTTGGAAATATTATTCACGAGTTTTTCACCGTTGTCGATCTATCCGCGCGCGTGTCGTTCTGATCCTTTAGAAGCCTTATGTGGGGCATCAAGTATATTTGATTGCATTAAGCTAGGTGCATAACAAGTGGGAAACCACTTGCATGTACGTAAGACTATATAAGTATATATATATTATATATATATATATATATATATATATATATATATATATGTATATATATATATTATATCATTATATTTTAATATATATACGGATCCGTTCGGCGGTGTATGATTATATATAGTATATATATATCATATATATATATATATAATATATATATGATTATATTTATTTATATATCTGTTTCAACTATAATATTATATATATATATAAAACTTGATATTCGCCATCTTCTGCGGAACAAGATTTAGAATTTACTTTAGGGCATTTGCTGCAAAGTCATAAAACCATCCGGATATGTGATGAGTTTAAATTTTTCAGACATATGATTTAGAATTATGTATGGTTGGTTTACTTAATATAAGTATTTCTTTTACTTTTGTGTATCTAAGGGCGAACTTTGTGTGGATCGCGTATTCGGACTTCCCGTAGATGTGCCGAGCCACACCCAGCCTACAATTTTTTTGAAACCGGACCATGTACAGGGTATGCCAGTAACAACCGAACAACAACAATGGGGTGCTTGAGGCGGATGATTTCTTTTTTAACCTTTTTTTTTTTTTTATTTGGGAGAACTTGAAGCCATGGTGGCGAGTCTTCGATGGTCGTACCTGCTATTGAGGAGGGTGCTGAGCGCAAGTTAGTTGAGGCAGAGGAGGAGCAGGTGATCGCCTGTAGTAGATATGGAGGAGGAGCAGATGGATGCTCCAGTGATGGATATGGAGGAGGACTTGGCCGCGTTGTTCGGTGATGATGACTTTGAGGATGCTTGCCTCTGATGGGTTTGACTAGGAGGAGGTCTGGGAGTTGGAAATGAGGTGTTGTGTGTGGTTATACCCCACGCTACGATGTTGCTGTGCTACCCCCACGAGTGTCTATTGTCGGTTGGAGGTCCATTCCGACTTGCGGTGTTGAGGGACCGTCCTTTTCTATTCTAGCTTCTCAAAGGACTTCTATACCTCCATCTGGTGAAATGAGACTTGAGTACCGTTTGGGTAACTGAGTGAGGGCGATGGGAGCTGGGTTAGAGGGTTATTCAGGTGAGTGACGCGGAAGTAGCAGCTGGTGTTTCCATTGGGGAGATAGGCCTGATGGTCTTTATTGTTGAGGGACATGTATAGGTGATAGCGTCCCAAATGGTTCATGCTGCATACATATAGGATCAGGTTGGCGCTCAGGTTGAGCAGGGTCAGTAGACTGCGGCCTAGAGAGATGAGACGATTGCTGAGTTGACTCAGCAGGTGCAGGTCTTGCAGGCAGATGTGCAGCAGAGAGACACGCAGATCCAGCAACTGCGGACTATGGTTACTGAGATGGGCAGCCGGGAGAGCACACTGATGAGGTGTATTTTGAGATCGGAGAGGCGGCTTGCAGAATTGGAGAAAAGACCACCAAGACCCTAGTAGTCCTATTATTAGTTTATTTTGATTTTGGGATTTGGTTATGACTATTGTATAGCCACTAAACTATTAGTGTCAGTTAGTGAGGTCATGCTGCAGGGTGTATTTTGGTTTTTGTAAACACCGCAGCCATTTGGATATGTTAGGATTTCTGTATTAGAAACATAGAATCATCATGATTGGAATGTATCGGTCTTAGAAATGGAGATTTGTAACTTTTAGGGGATTTTGGTTGTACGTGTACTACCCCTAGTATTGTTATTATTATGGTTATGAGACTATGATTATCATTTGATTACGAGTTTGTGGATTGGGATGTTGGTAGTATTGGGGTAGGTCTTGTTATTGACTGACCTAATCCCGAGTGTGGAATGAGTCCAGTTGGTGGATCTTTCGCACGTGTATGATACTATCTTGCATTGTCCATGAGTGGGTATTGTTTTTGGAACTTGCTGTGACCGTTGACCAAATCGTATCTAATGATGTTTTGTGAATCGATAACTTTAAAACTGTGAATTTCAATAACGAATTTGTATGTTGAACAAATGTCGATGCGCGAATCATATTGATGTGTTGTATAAATTGTTTGTGAACAATGGAGAACATGATTTTATATTTCAAAATTGCACCTATGGTGTCAACTAAACCTTTTTTACGAAAGCAAAAAAATAGCTTTTTATAAATCTATATATCTACTAGGTTATTTTTATTTATAAATTTTGTGTATGAATAGAGCAATTCTCTTTTTAAATAATAAGAATGGAAGGTGATGCTATCTTCTTTTCTTTCTTTTGAAATAATTTGACTTTTACTCTTTGAAAATTTTCTTGGAATTAATTTAGCATGTAGCGTATAGAAAAGAAACGTTTTGAGAGAAGGAATGATGTCGTTTGGTCCTCAATTATGCATAACTGATCAACTATGCATAATTTAGGAAGAACCACGCTATGTCGGATAAATCGTCACCATTAAAACGCTTGGTAATTGAGATAAATGTTTGGGTCAAGCTTCCGGAAGGAGATAATATTTTTACCCTGTTATGGATACTTATGCAAGTAACGCTATTCTTATCGACTGCATGGAGAGAGTCTCATGCGAGTCATTATGACCCAGTAGTTCTGCAGAGGAAATACCTACGGTATTGTTCGGAATGAGTGTGTCTAGAAAAGAGTAAAGTTTAGTTCATAGTACTTAAGATCGGTGATTGTTATGAAGACGTGTCAAGACCAAGTGTAGTTGGTGTGCTAGTGAGCAATGGTAGATTTGAGCTACCAAGGGTGTAAACCTAATACTGACATTGAAAAGGGATCTTCTTGGGTGTAAAGTTTCTATGGGTGGGTGGGAAGCTAGGCTGTTGAGTCACGAGTTGAGAGAAGAAATGGAGAAGACTTCTCCTACATTGGATGTATGATGCCTTTGGTGTATCAACTGATGGCCGTGAAGAAGACTTCTTTCCTCGAAACGGAGTGTAGTGGTAGTATAGTTGTAAGTATACCTGATGACGTCGAGGATAGGATTAAAGGCACTAACGACATCAATGACTTAAGGTTAGTGATCCTTATCCTAGAGAATGGACTTTTATGTGTTGTATGAAGAGCGAAAAGATTGGAGACCTCAGCGAATGGTGGACTATGTTTCATCCTAGAGGACCGATCGAAGTAGGTCTATTCGGCCTTAAGTCAAACGGTATCGAAACAGGAATGTGTGTAGTCACCTTGACTTGATAAGTTGAGTCATCCTGGATTCGAGGCGATGCGGTAGGACCGATTCGACTATGTTAATCGCGGTGCGTAAACATCAAAATTTTTAATTTATTTATCATCGAATGAGCAACGAGCCCATGATGCTCAATTGTTTTCTTGATTGTTTTCGATTTGTCATTTGACAATATAGTGTTTAGCGTAAATTTTGCGCCGAATTATGTTCTCTATGTGTTTTATGTGTTATGTGCTCTTGAATGGTAACAAGCGTATTGGTCGCTTTTATTTTGCCGTGATATGGCTAAGGACGTGAGTGATGGGTATACTTACCCGAAGGTAGATGAAGGTTGGTTTGAGAGGTACGTGAGCCTGGTAGACCATTTTCGGTTGTGGCTTGTTAACCCACGAGAATGACCCTGGTTGGCTAAAACCTAACTTTCATTTAGTGAGCTATTAACCCAAGAGGTTTGGCCAATGTGCAGTGATAGTCTTGCGATTTAGGCAATGAGCTTTATACTTTAGGTTTGACCAAAAACTATCGAAATTTGGAACAATAACCTGTGGGACCCTGATGTTGTGTTACGTTTCACAATGAGGTGTCTGTTTTCAGTATCTCGTCAATGTGATAAACCTGCAGGAGGTAGTGTTGTTTGTCGTCGTTCTTTTGCATAGCAAACAACCGTTTGGTCATAGGACGCGCGTAACTCTGCTCCATAGATACAATCGAGGACTCATTCACTTGAATCTTTCGTCTTTCCAAGACCAGATGTAGGAAGTTTCGCCACTAGACTTCTATACACATTTCTTTTCTACATGCATAAAAGATCATACAATGTGGAACAAAATTATGCCCTCCATTACTAAGTTTTGATTTCCATGTGGAATTGCTTCCAATATACGCATGTTTTGTCGTTTATTGGCTTTAACTAACTTTCTTTTGTTGTGTTTCTTTTCTTGCGTTTTGAATTTCCCACTCTTACTCTCTCATATTCTGCTTGGTATTAATATGCTGTACCTCATTGTATATTTGTTCCTCGCGGTCATTGGATTTGGAGCAGGAAGAAATTGTGTTTGTCCATAAAATCTTTGCTTTATGAATGTGGTTATCTGTTTGTAGATATGTCTTGACCACCATAAACTTTGCTTGGATGAGGACCCCAAAGTCTAACACAGTTTGTATCTATCCCACATTTACCCAACTTTAAATCCATGTAAACGAAAAACATAATGTACCAAGTTGAAGGTGATCATTTATTGGCATAAAACCACGTCACGAGATTAAGTTATTTTTATGGAAAACAGATGTCTCACCTTAAATAAACCCTAATTCATCCTTAAACATAATCTAAAAACCCAAACTAACATAACCCTTAAAACCTAATTCAGTTTTATAACCTAAACCTTAAATATACTCTAAAAACTTAATCCTAACCCTAATACCTAATCCTGAACACTAAACAATCATCTAACATAATCAAAACTTTAATTATCTAAATCCTAACCCTAACCGAAATTAAAACCTAAACCCTAACCGAGCCAAAACCACTGTGACCATTTGATCTTTTGATATTTTTAAACCCAGAACGCATCCTCGCTCACCTCCATGGACTCACCATAACATCACCAAGTAGCCTAGCAAACCACCCTCATCAATCCTTGCTCAATACTTGGCCTCTAAGTGCAAATTCACCTCCTTGTATCCTATGTTAGTCGTGCCTTTCCAAACATCCTTAACACCTTCCACTTGCTTAGCTACTATCATAGCCTCCCTACTCATCACTAGCCAACCTTTTTGCTCATACAACAAATTAACTTAATCCCCACCGAAAAATTGGCACGGGTGTTTTCACCTATAAAACGTCGAACCAGACAAAACATTCAATCAACCTCAAACTTATATCCCCCACTCAAATGGAGTCTTGCCTATCCATATCAGGATCGAATATAAGAGAAGTCTAAGCTCAGACTAGAAGCAAGCCTAATACAGACAGAAGCCCTTGAAGTCGTTACACGGACGTACTGCGCACCGAAACACTTATGACCATTTTAGTCGTACGGTCAGATCTTTTTACATCAGCTTATATTCTATGTTCGCATGTTCAACCTACAAACTATCTTTCACACCACAATGAAATCATTATGAACACCAACAATGAGATAATAATCAATCCCCCCACCGCTTATATAATCTAAACTCTTCATCCACCTATAAATCCAAATATAACGAATTTTATAACAATTCTAATATCAATATTTAATAGGCTCACCCATTTCTAAACATATTCCCAAAACCAAACTAATCATTTAAAAATTAATAAAATCCCACAACCATACTCTTACACTCATCCAAAATTCCCATACAACCATCCTTTTATCCCCATACAAAACCATAACACCATACCTTCACAAAATCCCTAAACCCTAACCCTTAAATCAAAACCACAAACACACACCTTCCCACCTAATACAAGCTCAGATTATCTCGATGTAACCACTTTAAACAATCCAATATTCCCAAACTCCCACACCCAACACAAAAAAACACCACCCAACACCCCACACACAAACACGCCCACCAAAACAACCCCATCCCCCAAACACACACAAACCCATCCTCAAACAAACTAAAACACAAACCTACCAAACACCACCAAATCCTCCCCAACCCCACAACATACACTAACACTTTCCAAACACTCCTTTAAACAATTCTAAAATAAATTCTAATATTTAAACTCAAAACCTATCATTAACCACAAACAAAAAAAACTCATAATATAATAACTCTGCTCACAAATAGCTTCTCCTTCAAACCCATAACCCCTGTTTGAGGTTTTTGCAGATTTATATTCGTTCTTAATATCTTGTGTCATCGGTCCATTATCTGATGTGTGCTTTCTTTAGATCTTATATTTGAATTTATCTATATTAGAATGCCTAATTTTTATTAGTATCTTGTAAGTTTTAATTTTTACAGAGAGGTTATTTTTTGATTTTTTACTGATATTTGTGTTCTACGTTTTTTATATTAATATTTAAGATTATTTTATTTATTTTTTTGAATTAATTTAGTTGCTTGATAGTATTTGTAGTAGATTAATTTATGTGTATTGTTCTGGATCACTTCATGTGTTACTATGAGTAGATGATTAAATGTGAGTTTACTGTATTTTCTTTGATTTGATCTTTCTGTGATTTAATTATATTAGTTAAGCTTTTAATTTCACTGAGCTTATATATAATATAATTGTTGTGTGTACAACGTTTTATATTGAGCAGGATAATCATTTTTTCTTCTTTGATGATTTTTTTCGTTTTTGTTTATAGTTTTTCTTTCATTATGCATATACATTTGTGAGTCTGTCTTTATGTTTGTTAGTCGAATATAAGTGTCATTTGTGTGCTATTATTAATCCACTTCTTGTTTTTTGTATGAATTATATTTGATTGAGACAAATTTTGTATACTTAAAATCAACCGATTTGTGATTTTAGATTTTTGAGGTATGGTATCTGAATGATTCGTATAATGCGCATTGCTGAATCTTTAATTCACATTATGAGCAGTGAAGTGTGAATTTGTGATGTATTATTATTAATCAGATCTATCTCATCTCTCTCATTACTCTCTCTCATCATTCTAATAGTATATTTAGTAGAGCTCTGCATGTAGTTAGAGTGTTTGGTGCTTAATGTGAGAGTCTCTTCTCTCCTTGTGGAGGCGCTATTACGGGTAGCTTTGATAGTTTTTTGTTTATATGGTGATTGGTTGAGGATTCATGTCGTTTGAATGTTACGCTCTAACTTAATGTGCTCTCTTTATGTCAAGTGTTTTTTGTTTAAATTGTTGGTGTTGTGTGAATATGTGGAAAATATCAGTTAATGCGGGGCTGTTATGGAGGTATTTGTAGTAGTGATTTGTTATTTATGCGGGTTGTATAGTTCTGTGTGATTATTTTTTTTAACATCGCGAATTACTAACATAACTAGACGTGCTAGTATTTAACCCTTACCTTAGAGTAGATTCTTTCTAGTCTTTAAAATGTCCCCCCCCTTTAAATTCTAACCATCATTTTTTGTGGATTTTGTGTCGTAAATGTTGCTGATGAGCGATTGCCTTTTCTTTTTTTATTTCTATAGTGGAGTATCGGAGTGTGAGTACGAGGTCTAAGCCTTGCTGTGCAAGGTCAGAATCGGATTTTCTGTCGGGTTATTTGAGGTTGATGTTCGTATGAAAGAAGTGTTTTGAGCGAATTTGGTGTTTTTCGCTGTCGTTATGGTGTGAGTGGGTATGTGTGTGGAAAATTAGTTGTTGACGGGAGGCTGAACAGCTCGGTAAGTTTGGTGTACAATTTTTCTTCGCGGTTGGGAGATTGGGGTGGGAGCCATAGAGGCATGCTGTATTTTTTAATTGTGGGGACCGCAAGATGATATTTGCAGGTTATAAGCCTATAGATAAAGCAAATAAGATGTTCTAACATAACAAAAGTTTAGAAAAAGGATTCATTAGCTAGAAAATCAAAACGAGTCGTTTTTAGGGTTTTAATAAAAAACACATGGGTTTGGGGATTCAAAGCTTTAAACAAGAGTTTATATACGATCTTAAGAGTATTATGAACATTCTAATATAGAATATAAGCTTATGGAACAAGATCTTAGCCTTACTTGAGCTAAAATGGGTCGAAATGTGGTTTTCGGGTTCGTACGCCTAGTAACGACTTCAAGGGCTTCTTTTTCTTGATTCTTGGCTTCTATTCTGAGCTTAGGGACTTCTCTTGATATTCTATTGCTGATATGGAAAGGCTAGAACTCCATTTGAGTGTGTGAGATAAGTTTGAGGGATGATTTGAATGTGTTGTATGGTTCGACTTTTTATAGGGTGAAAACACCCTTGGTGCCCAAGTTTTCTTGGGGATTAAGGGTTAGGATTTGTTGTATGACGAATAAGGATGTCTAGTGATGAGTATGGGAGGCTATGATAGTAGCTAAGCAAGGTGGACGTGTGAATGGGATGTTTGGATAGGCAGACTAACATAGGATACAAGGAGGTGATTGGGCAACTAGGGCCAAGTTATTTTTTGCGAAAGGAGGTGATGGAGGTGGTTGTGGCTTACTTTGGTGATGTTATGGTGAGGGTCATGGAGGTGCTTGGATGGGTTTTGGGTTTAAAATGAGTCAATGGAGGCAAAGGAGGTCAACAGGATGGTTTAGGGCTCGTTTTAGGGTTTAGGGTTTTAATTTCGAGTTAGGGTTAGGGTTTAGGATAGATTAAGGTTTAGGATTAGTGTTAGGATTATGGTTTAGTGTTTAGGATTAGGGTTTAGGGCTTAGGATTAAGTTTTTAGGGTTTAGTTTTAAGGTTTAGGGTTTTAAAATGAAATTAGGGTTTTTAGGGTTTGTTTAGGGTTTAGGGTTTTAGATTAGGGTTTAGGATGAATTAGGGTTTGGTTTAAAGGTTTTGGGAGTCATGCGATGTTTCATAAAAAGATAACTTTAATTCGTGCCGTTTTTGTGTTAATGGACAAAAATGATTACCGTGCACTTGGTACATTATGTTTAGCGTGTAAGTGGATTTAAAGGTTGTGTTAGTATGTGGGGTTAGATACAAAAAATGTGTTAGACTTTTGGCCTCATCCAAGCAAGTTATGTTGGTCATAGAGATATTTACATTAACCATCCATTCATAAAGCAAAATATTTAATGGAACAACACGAATTTCTCCTGGCTCCAATTCCAATGATCGATGAACAAATATACATGATGTCGCATATTGAATACAAGGAAGATATGCGAGGTAGGGTGGAAGATTCAAAGAGAAAAGAAAAAAACAAAAGATGAGGGTAGTTAAAGCCAGTAAAGGACAAAACGATGCGTATTCGGAAGAAATTAAAATTTGGGTATCGAAACATTTAGGTATTGGAGGGCATTAATTTTGTTCAACATTGTTATTGATTTTATGCATGTAGAAAAGATGTTTCATGAGAGTCCTAGGGGAACTTTGCTACATGTTCTTGGAAAGACGAAAGATGAAGTGAATGCTCGATTGGATCTGGCTGAGTCAGGGGTCAAACCATAGTTGTTTTCTATGCAAGAAGAAGACAAAACAACACTACCTCCAGCAGGTTACACATTGACGAATACTGAAAAAGACACCTTTTGTGAAACGTTACACAACATCAGGGTACCACAAGGTTATTGTTCAAATTTATCTAGTTTGGTCAACCTAAAGGATAGGAAGCTCATTGGCCTTAAATCGCATGACTATTACATGCTAATTGGCCAAACCTCTTGGTAATGATCTCGACTAAATGAAAGTTAGGTTTTAGCCAACCATGGTCATGCTTGTGGTTAACATGCCACAAACCGACAATGGTTACAGGGATCGTACTCTCAAACCACTTTCATCTACATTCGGGTAAGTCTACCATCACTGATATCTCAGCATATCCCGGCAATAAAAGGACCAATATGCTTGCTATCATCAGAGACATAACACATAAGACCTATAGAACTAATCGGCGGCAATTAATTTCGCTTAAAACACATATTGTCAAGAGACAAATCGAAAACAATCAAGAAAACAATTGAGCATCATGGGCTCGTTGCTCATTCGATGATAAATAAATTAAAAATTTTGATGTTTACGCACCGCGATTAACATAGTCGAATCGGTCCTACCGCATCGCCTCGAATCCAGGATGACTCAACTTATCAAGTCAAGGTGACTACACACATTCCTGTTTCGATACCGTTTGACTTAAGGCGTTAGCTACTTCGATCGTTCCTCTAGGATGGAAACAGACGTCACCATTCGGCTGGAGTCTCCACTCTTTTCGCTCTTCCATACACAAATAAAGTCATTACGTAAGGCGTAAGGACACTAACCTTAAGTCAGTTGTTGCTTAGTGCCTTATTTATTCCTCGGCTCATCAGGTATACTTACTAACTATACTACCACTACACTCCGTTTCGAGGAAAGAAGTCTTCTTCACGGCCATCAGTTGATACACCAAAGGCATTACACATCCAATGTAGGAGAAGTCTTCTCCATTTCTCTCTCTCAACCTCGTGACTAACCATCTTAGCTTCCACCCACCTTAGGAATCTTTACATCTCCAAGAAGATCCCTTTTCAATGTCAGTATTAGGCTTACACCCTTGTAGTCAATCTAACAGTGCTCACTAGCACACCATACTACACTTGGTCTTGACACGTCTTCATAACAATCACCGATCTTAAGTACTATGAACTAAACTTCACTCCTTTCTAGACACACTCGTTCCGAACAATACCGTAGGTATTTCCTCTTCGGAACTAAGGGTCATAATGACTGCATGAGACTTTTCCTGCAGTCGATAAGGATAGCGTTACTTGCATAAGTATCCATAAAGTGGTAAAAATATTACTCCTTCCGGAGCTTGACCCAAACCTTTTTATTCCAATTACCAAGCGTTTGTAATGTGAGATTTATTCCCCCGACATAGCGTGGTTCTTCCTAAATTATGCATAGTTGATCAGGTTATGCATAATTGAGGACCAAAACGACATCATGTCCTTATCGTCAAAACGTTTCTTTTATATTACGCTACATGCGTAAATTATTCCAGAAAAATTTTCAAAGAGTAAAAGTCAAATTATTTCAACAGAAAGAAAAGAAGATAGCATCACCTTCCATTCTTATTATTTAAAAAGAAAATTTATTCATACACATATTATGTTATAGAATAAAAATACCTATATCATAATTTTAAAAAAGTATTTTTTGCTTTTAAAAAAAGGTTTAGTTGACACCATAGGAGCAATTTATGAAATTTGAAAATGCATTTCTCCATTGTTTACACAAACAATTTATACAACACAGTCAATATGATTCGCGCAACGACATTTGTTCAACATACAAATTCGTTATTGAAATTCACAGTTTTAAAGTTATCGATTCACAAAACATCATTAGATACGATTTGGTCAACGGTCACAGCAAGTCCCAAAATAATACCCATTCATGGACAATGCAAGATAGTATCATACACATGCGAAAGATCCACCAACAGGAATCATTCCACACTCGGGCTAGGCAGTCTGTATAACAAGAATACCAATATATACATCCACAATCATTACAAACTCGTAATCAACTGATAATCATCGGTCTCATAACCATATATATAACAATAATAGGGGTAGTACACGTACAAACCAAACTCCCCTAAAGTTAACAATTTCCCTTTCTAAGACCGATAATTCCAATCATGATGATTTATGTTTCACTACAGATATCTACTATATCCAAATGGCTAGGTTGGTTTACTAAAAACACTAAAATACACCTTGGCAGCATGACTCACTAAACTGACACCAATAGTATAGTGGCTTAAATAGTCATAACCAAATCCCAAAGTCAAATAAACTAATATAGGATACTAGGGTCTTGGTGGTCTTTTCTTAATCTGCAAGCCGCCTCTCGATCTCAAAAATACACTCATCTAGTGTGCTCTTCCGGTGCTATCTCGGTAACCATAGTCCCACAGTTAGTTGCTGATCTGCGTTATTCTCTGCTGACATCTCCTGAAAGACCAGCACTGCGGGAGTCAAATTCAGCAATCGCTCATCTCTCTAGGCGCAGTTCTACTGACCTGCTCCATAACTGAGCGCTAACCTGATCCTATCTGTCTGCAGCATGAACCATTTGGGACGCTATCACCTATACATGTCCCTCAACAATAAAGCCATCAGGTCTTCTCCCCAATGGAAAACACCAGTGCTACTCGCGTCACTCACATGGTATAACCTCTACACAGCTGCCATGCCCGTATCCAGGTTACCAAACGGGCTAGTACTAAGTTCTCAATCACAGTGGCTGTTATAGGAAGTCTTGAGGCTGAATAAGGAAGGGACGGTCCCTCAACAGCCGTAGTGGATGGACCTCCAACCTCATAGACACTCGGTGGGGGCACCGCTAGCATCATAGGTGGTGTGGTGTGAGCCATCAGCCACTCCTCATTCACCTCCCAGACCTCCTCCTAGTCAAACCCATCAGAGGCATCATCTTCAAAGTCATCATCACCGAACAACGCGGCCAAGTCCTCATCCATATCCATCACTGGAGCATCCATTTGCTCCTCCTCCATATCTACTACGGGGACGATCACCTGCTCCTCCTCTGCCTCAGCTACTAGCTCAGCAACCTCCTCAATAGCAGGTACGACCATTGACTCGTCCACCATGGCTTCAAGCTCTCCAAGTAAGTAATCATCCGCCTCAAGCCACCCATTGTTGTTGTTTGGGTTACTGGCATACACTGGTAATGGTCCGGGGTTCAAAAAATTGTAGGCTGGGTGTGGCTTTGGGGGGCTATCTACGGGGAAGTCTCGAATACGGATCCCGACGACAAAGGTTAGGCCATGTTATACAAAAGAAAAGAAATACTTATATTAGTAACCACCATACATATTTTTAATCATATGTAAAAATTTATACTCATCACATATCCGGATGGTTTTATGACTTTTGAGCAATGCATAACGACATTCCATTAGGCGCGTGCGACATATCAATTATAATATTATATATCTATCTATATATATATATATATATATATATATATATATATATATATATAATATATTATTATATTATATAATATACATCGAGATACGCGATGCCGTATATATATATTATATTTCTATATATATACTATATATATATTTTATATATTATATACTATATCTATATATATATATATATTTTTTTCTACTTATATAGTCATTAAAACTACTTAAATCAAGTGTATCCCGCTTGGTTATGCACCTAGTATGCAATAAACTATACACATAAGGCTTTAAGGATCAGAAAACGACTACTGGTGGGCGCAGGGATATCGGCAACGGTTGACAAAATCGTGAAAATTTTCCAAAAAACAGTTGTAGTCCTGTTTTGTAAAACGACTTAGTTCACTCACAAACTCGTGCTCTAGGGTACCGCTCTAAACACCCCCCTAAACTAAGTTACGCAAACCAGACTACAAATATTGGGGTTGCCTACTTCATAATACATGCAACAACGAGTTGACTAAACGTTAGAAGATACGTTTATAAACACAAGTTATTTATTAGAAGATCAGAGTTAATAGGTTCCCAATGCTACCTAAAAATTTATTTCTAGAAGTCACCAACACGACTTGCTTTCTAACCATTAATTTAGTATATGACACCAAAACAGTTCCTTGATATCCGCATTCCGTCCCATCCAGCCATCGACAGCAATTTACCTGGGATACATGCTTAAAAACATCAAAAAAATGTTGAGTGAATTCATAGAGTTTACACACAAACCGTTAGAATGCATATTTGGATCAACAAACCATATAACATTGCTCGCAAGACAAGTTATATATAAATAATGTATTCCAACTAATGAGCCCGCTGTACGACACTTAACACATTCATCCCGTAGGACGAAATAATGTCCGAGAAGTATGCCCTTCTCCCATTACTAACTACAAAATGTCAGTTACCAGGGTGCTCATTCTCAATTAAGGATTCATAACCCGGAATGGGGTTGTCAACCATAGATCTATTTAATGCATTAGCGTTCACCAACAACAAGGCAATTAACGGTAACACAGTGAAAGGCATATACCCAAATAGTTCATGAAATCATATTTAGTAACAAAACACATTGCGTTCTCATTTTTAAAACAAGCAAGTATCCCCCTCGCAGGTTTAAAAACATTTAAAACACTTAAAAAGCGAGACTATGAACTCACCTTGATCAAAAGCTGAAGATCAAATAATCTAGACAATCCACGGAAAATCAACGAACATGATCACGACCTATAATTTATGTCGCTCGATTACTATGCCGAAAAGTATAATCAACGATGCGTTCATCGTATCAACAAAATCATATATATATATATATATATATATATATATATATATATATATATATACATACTTGTGATGAGAAATCTACTTGTGCCTTAGATCCTAAAACCCCACAATCTTAGGTTATGATCATTCCTTTTATTTATATTATACATTGCTTAATTGAAAACTTTCTATTTTTAAAAAGTTACTATTTTCGGAAAGTTGCCATTTTTAGTATGTCTCGTTATCCAATTATAGTTATGATAATATTTAGTTATCTCGTCGAACCTTCGACACTCAATTTGATTATTAATTATTCACATCGGTATTATATTCCGATTATTACAAAAGTTTCTATTTTTAGAATCTACTTCGTTCATATCACTCGTTAAGTTTTAAAATATCTTACTCGTAGTAATAATAGCGTTCAATTACTTTTATTATACCCGACAAGTTTAGTATTAACCCGTTGACTTTCAAAAGTCAACGTTAGACTTTGATTGACTTTGACTTTTATACACATTTTATACATATGTTACTAATTCTAACCCGTTATATCACATTTTCACGACTCGGACAAAGAAGAGATTTTATGTAAAACAACATTCTGGACAGAAAATGACCAAAATGCCCCCTGCAAGTTTCTACAGGAACCTTGACATTTTTGATAAAAACGCAGACTTTGACCTTGGGTTTTGACCCATTATTACTCGATTTTAAATCTAGCGAGCCTCGCGCAAAAGTAAAACATCATTCTGAGCAACCTTCGTGTTTCGTCGGAAGGCCGAAACAGACTCAAAAGTGCTCAAAACGAGCGTTTAATTTCCTGACAGCAACCATTATTTTATACAAGTGCTGAATTTTTACAACAAAAAATATATCTCGTTTTAGCTCTAACTTTTTCTTTATTAGGAGTTAGCAGTCCATATCTTTATCAAAACGTTGTATAACGAAAGCTTTACCAATTTTCAAGTCCAAAAATAGATTTCATGTAATTCGGGACCCTCGTTTTACCATGCCAAGTTCTGCACAAAAGATGTATTATTCCCAATCACGCCAAAACTCATTTTTGACCAAAAATCTCACTTACGGCATATCTAATATGGCCTATAACTCACATTTAACTCGCTCAATCATTTTATAACATCAACTAGCTAATCGGCGCAAGATCTTGTCGATTTCACCACATGCAACAACTTATATTAATCAATAAGCGAAAATGAACAAAACAAAAATAAAAAGAACTGCTTTACATGCTTAATACAAGTCATGATCGAAACGATAATAAAATAGTTTCAACTCGATCTTCTTTTTCCTTAGCGTGACTGTCGAACACCAACACCCAACCAAAAACGAACCCGAACCACACAAATCAAAATAATCAAAAACTACAACTAGGTAATAAACTAATTGACAAACTACATTGGTGTATCTTCCTCTTTGGTTCAAACCCTCAACCGGACCCAAAACCTTCACCCTTTTTGACTCCAACATTCCCATAATCTTTTCCCACCACATCTTTAAAACTATTTCTTGAGTCCATAAAACTTTTTCTTTTGACATAAATTAACCTTGCTAAACCTTAATGCATGTTACTTTTTCTTCCTTGGATGATCATAAAATCATCATTTAATTTAAAAATGTGTGTGTGGTGGGTTTCGATCATCCAAATGTAAACTTGTTAATGTTGTTAAAACGCAAGTCTTGGATCGAACAAGGAATAAGGACGACTTTCGTAAAAATAATAAATTTTTACTTTTTCTTACTTTTTATTTAATAGTTGGAAACATTAAAATGGAAATGTGTGTGTTGGTGGGTTTCGACGAGTACAACAAAAAAGGAAAAGGGAAGACAAAATCAACTTCCACTTTGGTTCTATAATTATTTAAACCACCCTTAGGCTGAGATTAATGGTTTCCAAGATAAAAAAAAACATTTGATGGGGCTTTTGTTTGTGTATGTCGTCGAAGAAGAGAGCAGAGAAAACAAGAAAAGGAGACTTTTGAACTATGTGTTTTTATGTGTTGTAAAACATTATTTAAACTTGAAAGTATCAAAAGTATATAGAGAGGTAATCATTTCTTACATGGAAAATCATCAAAGAAATATGTTGAGTGTGTAGTTGGACATAGCCGATCGGCTAGGTTGAGCTAGGGGGCTTCACAA
>BQNB010046724.1:0-32500 GCA_026074375.1 Tanacetum coccineum
CTTTGTGAATTCTTCGGTGACCCATAGTGTTTATCCAATCAGTTCCAATATATCTCCCAAATTCGTTAGTCGATGATTGGTCACTCCTAGCCTATTTAGTGCTTTCTTGTCTTAAATTATAAAATAAGCCAAGCATCGGATCCATGGTAGTATTCGAAGAAAACGAGAAAGAAGCCGGACTCGTTGAAACATTTGTTGAACCATATTTATTGATATAAACATCAAATAAATCTTTAAAACATTTGTTAAAATAATTTTTTGCATCTCTTGTAAAGAAACTATTTTCTGTATACAACGTCAAATCAATAGAAATCTTTTTGATAAGTAGTTCAACCCCTCTAATGTTAAAGCATGGATTCAATGCGGCGGCACAAGTAATTACCAGTGGAAATTCTTTGAAATATTTTCTAAGTTTTCCTTCATGTGTACATACCATACTTTTGCAAAATAGTGGACCCATTAAATTCGATTCGCATACTAATTTTGAACACGTCAAATAAATTTGGCCGAGTACCAAATAACTCTTGGGATAGTAAACACCTGATAATAAAGTTGTTGCGTTTTTAAAAACTTCGAGTAATTCAGTAATTTTTTGAATAGTAAACCAATTTTGGGCCGAAAATGGTGCACACACTCGTTTTTTGGCAAGTTCCCCATGAAAAACTTGTAAAGTATTTTTTGGCGTAAACCACATATAAACATTTTATAAGTCGAATTTCATCTTGTAGGAACATCTCAATTAGGAGTTAAACAAATGGAATTCCTCTCCTTACACAATCTAATATATTGTTTATATGTAGCTTTACTCCCACAAAATATATCTTGCAACATGTTTTTGGCAAGTCCCTCATGAAAAACTTGTAAAGTATTTGTTAGGTTCATAAAAAGTATCGATTAAG
Source organism: Tanacetum coccineum (assembly GCA_026074375.1). Lineage (NCBI taxonomy): Eukaryota > Viridiplantae > Streptophyta > Magnoliopsida > Asterales > Asteraceae > Tanacetum > Tanacetum coccineum. Next base: position 900 of record BQNB010046724.1, read on the forward strand.
TGATTTAGTTATTAGTCTTTATTTTGTTTAGAATAAAGTAGTTTGTAATAAGGTATATTATGCTAAAAGTAAGAAATAGCATAATTGCCAAAGAATATGGACTAGAAGTGAAAAATAAAGGAAAGGAAGCCTCCTTCATTCTCCTATAAATACCTCTTCTAATCATCATTAAAAGATGATGTCTTGTAATAAACTTTTCCTTTTTCCCTCTATTTTATAACATTTGAAATTTGAATACTTGTCATCCTCTACTATTCTCTCCAAGCTTCCATGGTTGATTATGTATGATTCAAGATAAACAAGACCTAACAAGTGGTATCAGACGCCATTAGAGGATTAGAGTGATTCGATTTGTAAGCTAATATACGTCCTAGAACCTCAAGATGATATTCGGTGGATTCGGTTGAGATTCTTGAGCTTTCAAGTTGTGATTTGGCACTTATTTTGAGTTTTTAGACGTAATCGAGTATTCTACTGGATTTGATGTGATGAAATTTTGTGGAGTTTTCATTTTCAGTACTATTCTACCATTCTCGGAAGTATTTCAACATTCTTAGAAGTGATTTTTGTATTCTCGGATCGTTTTTCTGATAGTTTTTGCTTATTACTCTTAGTTTCTCGATAGAAAAGTATTGTAATAGATATATACGCATTTTCGGTTCTATCAAAAATCGTATATTAGGAGATTATTGATAAACTCGGTTGAAGATCGAGTTTTATAAGTTTTCACACATTTTCGGTTTTATCGAAAAGTGTGAATAAGGACTTAGTGAATTTACTCTAGAGAATACGCTTACAAAGTGTTAAAACCACAATTTCACGGTTTTATCGTGAATTGGGATTTTGAAAACAAATTCTTTAATTTCTAAAACTCGGAAGTCAAATTCGGTTCTATCGAGTCAAATTCGGTTCTGTCGAATTTGATGTTATATGTGTTTTCAATTATTCAGTCATCATAAATTTCGGTTTTATCGAGTTTGTGGTCATTGTTAATCCATAGTCAACGAATTTTTCAAAACTCGGTTCTATCGAGATTGCTATAATCGATTTTAGGATTAAGGGTATTTCCGAGTTTAATACGTTTTAGGAATACCGAGTTTGTTAGTATTTTTTCCGAGTTTAGTTCTGTTCGAGAAGTGTACCGAGTTTCAGACTACTTGTTATCCGAGAACAGTGTTGTCCGAGTTTCACAATTGTTACCGAGTTTGGAAATCTTCTCACAAATATCACTCATTTTCGTCTACAAAGATCCAATCTTTGAATCATAAGAAATGTCAACATCCAAAACATATCAACAATCCCTTGCTGATGCCGGTTCTGAGACTAGGCCTCCCATGCTTGAAAGGGGTAGTTATATACCGTGGGCAAGTAGATTTAGACGATATATAAATCGAAAGAGGGAAAACCGAAAGTGGCTTAACAAAGCGCTTGATGAAGGTCCTTATCAGTTTGAGATGTTCATTCCTAACAATTCCACAGTTCCGAAATTGCAAACTGCTGAGGATTTACAAGGAGATGCGTTATTGCACTATGATGCTGAGATGGAGCTCATGAATCTGATTCTTCTTTCTATTCCAAATGACATTTATAATTCTGTGGATGCTTGCACTTCGGCGGCTAAGGAATAATGTGGAAAAAGAGTTGAAACGTCTTATTAGGGGAACTATACAAAAAAAGTTGATAGAGCAACTCGTTTTAAAACGAAATTTGATTCAGTTTGTGCAAAACCAGGGTAAGCACTTGTGTTTTCAGTTTAAAAATCTTTTTGCCCAGTTAATGACGATTTTGGAAAGAAATGACATGCATTATTTTCCAATTTTACAATTAACACAAAGTTTTTGAATAGCTTGCAAAACCGGAATATGTTTTGAAATCTGTTACCAAAGTTTCGTCATGCTAAATCGTTTCTATGGCACATTTAATAGATCTTTTTGTGATTACCAACATCAGCAATTCGAGAAACTGGTTAACGTCCAAGAGCAAAGAAGTTAGAAAAATCTCATGATCCTTTGGCTCTCGTAGCACACACGGGTTCATCTTCCAGAAACACATCGTCTTATTATGTGACATATCTCACGTCTGTGGTTGATTATGAAGATGAATACCAGCAGGATGATGTTCATACCAATTCTGAAGATCCTCTAAGATCTGTAATGTTGTTACTTGCTCGAGCCATTACTCAAAAAATATTTACTCCAATAAATAATCGTCTTCGCACTTCATCCAATACCAGAAACCAAGCAATCATTCAAAGAGACAGGGTGAATAGTTAAAGCAGGAACTCTGGTAATGCTGGAAGAAATAATAGACGAGCTTATGTTCAGGAGGAAACCGTAGAAGGATCGAATGCTCAAATAGACGGAAAGGTTCCAAAGGACTCTTCGAACCTCGTCTTCAAGAAACACTTCAACTGTTCAATGCTACAACTACAGTGGAAAAGGACATTATGCAAAGAATTGTCCAAAGCCAAGAGTTCGGGACTCGAAATACTTTATGGAACAAATGTTGCTGGCAAAACAGGATGAAGCTGGAGTAATTCTTACCGATGAGCAGAATGATTTTCTCTTTACTGATGCTTCAAGGATGGAAGAAATTGAAGAACTCAGTGCAAACATATGCTTAATGGCCAGTAATTCAACCACTGATAACACATTCGATGCTGGGTCAAGCTATGATTCTGCATTTAAAATGAGGTCCATCTTCATCCAAACACTGAAAAAAAAGAAACAAATGTATCCAACTCCATACTAAAATTTATTAACATTAACTATAGGAGATATCAATAATAGATATTGAATATTACATTTGATTCACCTAATGAAGAGTTAATAGTGGCAGTATTGAAAAAGATACCCATGTATTCCTGATCTATGTCGTTAGAGGCAATCGCTAGAAATGCCTATCAGGAACTGAAAAACAACAAATATTTGCTCCACAAGTTCAAAAACAAAACACACTTTACTAGTACAACCTTGAGTTGTATAAGGAGAAGGGTTGGGTTTTGGAAAAACAAAAACGGGGATAAATAATAAGACTCACGAATTTCTTGGAGGCCGATAAATGAGCAAAACATTTTAGGTCAACAACCCTAGTCTCATTTGTTCGAGATCAGGGAGATACATTCGATATCTAGAATAAAACAACGAGATAAATTAGATTTAGAGATGTCAAAGAGTACAAACAGACAAAATGAGGAATTCATGTTACAACCCCGCCAAGTGCGGAAACGCGAGGGCCGACAACAAGAATGGATATCATCAACAACACATGTGTGACTATATAGAGAGTACTAAAATGAAGACTAAAAAAAGCAAAAACACGAAGTGCATAACAAAACCCAAAACCTAAATGTTTGACTTTATTAATGAGAAATAGGTCTCGTGAATAAATAGAAATTCAGAACATAATCCAAATAATTCATGCTAACCAGTATTTACCTCAAACAGGAAAACATAAATAAACTCAAGAGCGAACTCCAAAGTAATCCTCAGCGGTCAATCTATACACTTTCTTAGCATTTAATATCACGAAGAACCTCACCTAAAAATGAAGCTTAAAAATAGTCACACAATGGTTGGTGAAGTCAATAGGCTTTAAAGAGACACCCTATCAATCCCTTAACAAAAACAAAACAATTTGCGCGAATTAACCCATAAATATATCATGATCATGGCATAACAATTTTAAGCTAGCTATCACATAGGCTATCATACAACTCACAATCAATCACAACGGGACGGAACATGCCCACGATCCACATAACAAAGCCGCGGTTAAATCCATTACCCTCCGATCGAATCATACAGTTATGGAGAAATTATTTCCCAACCCTCCAGTTAGAATTGGAATTTAGTAGAGTCACTACCCTCCAACCGAAATCACAAAACAGAATTGGGGATCGTATATCAATCCTCTAGTAGAATTTGGAATAGGTAGAAGCATTACCCTCTAACCGAAATCACACAGAAATCACAACAACATTAAGCTAATCACCATAAATAACCACATAAACTTTCAGGCCTCAAGTAAAACCCACATAATCGCTACGATTAAACACATCCAATAACATCTTTGACTACATTTACCCTCCCTATGTAAAACATTAAAAGTGGGACTATGAAAACTCACAACCTCTGATGCTTAGCTTCCCAAAAGAATCCAACAACCAAGCTTCACAAACACTTCACGAATAATCTAAACAATTAAGCACACAATAATCACTATCATTTAGCATATCAACCACAATACGATGTACCTCAACTAATGATGGACATCTAAGCATCTACCATAATTCTATACTTGATATTAAACCTTTTTCCCCAACTACGCCTACTATGCCATTTACACTCCACTGCTACACTTTAATTTTTCTGAGTTTTTGAGTCAATTGTATACTCCTTACGCGTCCTAAACCGTACCACTTAAACACTTCACAATTCAAACCACAATTCAAAACCAAAATACAACATGCTACATATATGTCCTAGAACCTCTGCATGAGATCTCCCAAAGGCCATACCCTATTTACAAATACCCTTTAGAAATTCATTAATCCAAAGTGTCCATAATTCATCTAGAATCTGACCTCCGAAAGGTATGGCACTAGCTGACCACTGTAGACCTCCTTTCATACTTAGAAAACATTCAGAGGTCACAAAAAATATATAAACACTTTCCACGTATTTTTTAGCCTCAAACTAGAACGTCTAATATTTTATAAGAAAAATCAAAACTAAAACTGAAATTAGTCACTGTTTTACACACTGATTTTGTAAAGACCTTTTGACCCACTTCCCGACCATAAAAACTCACGAGACCAACTTTTCTGGAAAGTAGACTGTCTGTGTAAATTATTTATTTGATCCTTTATGATTGAGTTATGCTCGTTACAAAACTGCCTAAAATTCTGCTGTGAATTAGACAACTATTTCGGGAAATCTAGACCCTAACGCATGATCAAATCTTGTAACCAATTAAACTAATAATCAACCACTTATTATAACATCATAATCTTTCAGAAACTTAAGAACCCTAATTTATAAACCTAATTTAAAACCCTAATCCATCATGTTTAGATTACTAGAATTGAAAATTAATTAACTAGAATTACACAAAGATTAGAAATTACCTTAAAAGAAAACCCTAAAATTTTTCTTCTTCCTCTCTTGTAGAAATCGGCCAAACAAATGAGGGGAGGGTTAGGGATTAGTTTTGTATTTATAGGCCACAAGGAAATCCCTAGATAAATCTAATTACAATTTGAGTTCAACTAAAACTTTTTTTTTCTTTTCTAATATTCGGCCGAATATGGCCTTTTTTATTTATTTATTAATTACATTATTACTTATATTTCCTTAAATTTTTATAAAAACCTTAACAAATTTGACTATACCTTTTTGCTTAAACGAAATTCACTAGACTTTTAAAAATAACTTTTAACTTTTCATTTTCAACTTAATTTTCCTAAAATAGAAATTTTACATTTTTCTTAACTTACCACCTAAAATCTAAACCTATCTTAAATTACTAACACAAAAATACGTATACGTAAAAATACTTACACATTCAACACGAAAACGCTCAAATCTCATAAATCATTTCCTTGTCACTCAGAAGTGAACGAAATGAACTCAACCAATTTCACCATCAATCCAATCTCATTGGGATGATCACACTCAATAGATTGATTACCAATCCTACATAAACATATATAAACACACCTAAACACATAAAATCTCATAAACTATTCATTGCAACAGGCACATAAGTCAATACTAACGGTTTGACTAACCCGCTCAAGCCATGGTTGTCACATTAGTGAGTTTATAACTTACTAATTCACTCATATCGCGTTGTCTACTTTGAGACGCTCTGGTATTGAGAACGGCTAGTACAGCTGCGAAACCCTGTCAAGGAGATTCTTAGGAATTTTAGCTGATCACAGGCAATATTTATACTGATCAACGGGGAACCGTGGTTGTTGCAACCTTATTCAACGAAAGTGAACAAAAACACTTTCGTTTGTTTATTACTAACGTACATTTGCAGGAATCCCGACGGTTGCAGCTGCTGGCCAGAGATATGTCAATTCACAACCCCATGCTCACACTTCATATTCCTAATCAAAGACCTGATGATAGCTGAAAGACCTACAACACAGCTTCTGCAACTCTGACGCTTGCTATCATGATCCAAAAAACTATGAGCATGCCAGTCCGAAGGTCACAACATCACATGGAGGCAATATTTCACAACAAGGATGATTAAAAGATTTACTGTGGCTGATGATCTCAAAGAATGCTCAAGGATCACTGTCAAATACAAGTCAAAGGATATATACTCTAAGATCACTACTTGCCGTACAAAGATAGCACTTGAAGAATCAAAGACTACGAGCTAGAGTCAAAGATCAACTCATAGAATGCTAGTATTCAAATTGTATTTTCTGGGGTGACCTCCCTTAGGGGGAGATTGTTAAGATTAATAAAAAGACTCGGTCACCCCATGTATTTCATATTTAGCATAGCTCGTAGTTAGAACAGTAATCGTATGACTTATGGTATTAGGCCGGGTCTTTACCCACTGTAAGCCCACACCATAGCCCGTTTTATGGGGCATGTAAGAATTATTTAAACCCTCTCCACACATGGAGAGGGTGTTGTTTGAATCATTTTACACACACAAATTAGTGTGTTTTTCATATGTTTCTCCCTTCCATCTCTCTCTCTCTAATCTGTATTTGTGTGAAAAATAGGAACCTAAAATTTTTTTTGAACTGAATGCAATAACTGCGTAGGTAATCACTCAACCGCATATTACAATGATGATGACACACCCATGTCTCATGAAGAAGACGTGAAATTTATGCAAACATTCCGATGTACCTGTTTTTATAATGATTATCGCGATCGCGACTCAAATCGTGATAATTGGCGTTCTGGCGGAAGATTCGATCACAACAGAGACTACCATAGACCCAACACTAACGAAAAACCGGACCTCCAAAAACAACTCTGTGATTTTATTAAATCACAACAATCAAAAAATCTTTTCGTAAAAGAAACATTCATGGATCTCAAAACAATATTAAAGTCCACAACCAAAAACTATAAAGTATCAATACAAAACTTAGAAGCAAAATTCGACAAACTTGCTGACAAGCAATCTGCTCGACATTCTGGATCCCTTCCTAGTAATACTTAACCAAACCCTAGATGAAGCTCGTTTAAACCCTATCAACCACCTCAAGCTCAAAACGAGCAAGTAAATGCAATCTCTACAATGAGTGGAAAAGCATATGACCCACCACCCAACCAAAATAATTCACAACCTCCCATCGAATTTGAAAGCGATGACGAGAACCAACACCTCAAACACCAAAACCAATTAAAGAAATAAAAGAAACACCTGTCCTGAAACCATACAAACCAAGAATATCGTACCCCCAACGTCTAAGGAAAGAGAAAATGGAAGCACAATATGGAAAATTCCTCGATGTGATTCGTGTCGTTCGAATCAACGTACCTCTAATCGATGTTCTAACAGGAATGCCGAACTATGAAAATTTTCTCAAAGAACTTGTTAGTAACAAAATAAAATTAGAACAAATATCCTCAGCCTTTCTCAATGAGGAATGTTCAGCTATTATTCAAAACAAGGTTCCACCCAAACTTGAAGATCTTGAAAGTTTCCTTATTCCATGTACCTTCAACAAAACTTTCTCTTGCAATGCCTTGGCCAATCTTGGCACTAGAATTAATCTCATGCCATACTCTCTATATGTAAATCTATCTCTCGAAACTCTTAAATCAATGAAAATGAGTGTGCGCTTAGTAGACCAATCATTCAATACCCTGATTGAATTGCAGAAAATATGCTAGTTGAAGTTGGAAACTTCACCTTTCTAGTAGACTTTGTTATCCTTGAAATGGAGGAAGACATCAAAGTTCTCTTATTCTTAGAAAGACCTTTTCTACACACAACAGACGTAGTAATTCGCATAAAAACAACTCAATCTAGGAGTTTGATCAGAACGTATGATCTTTTCCATTGATTCTGCAATGTAACACTCTTATTCAAATGACGATACATGTTTTAGTATTGATGTCGTTGATGAAATCTTAGATGAAGATTTCAACGCTCTACTTGCTAAAGGAAACAAAATCTTTTACTCTATCAAAGGAACCCCTCTCGAAGGAACCCCTCTCGAAGATGAACTCTTTTCCGTATTTGATGAATTCATAGCAATGAAATATAGAAGAAAATATTAAACCCAAAATTAATGAAGAAGAATTGACCTTTGAAAATATTACATTCAACACAAATCATAAAATCAAGAAATCTCTTGAAAACCCCCTACGGATCTGAATGCAAACCTTTTAATGATCACCTAGAATATGCATTCTTAGCGGGAACATCCTTTCTTCCTTTGATCATTTCATCCCGACTCTCTGAACAGAACAAAACCAAACTCATTTCAGTTCTTAAAAATCACAAACAATCTTTTTCTTAGAAAACAACGGATATTCCTGGTATTTGTCCATCCTTTTGCAAGCATAAAATTCAGCTCCATGATGACAAAAAACCAGTAGTTCAAAAACAAAGAAGATTAAATCCAAACATGAAGGAAGTTGTTAAAAAATAAATAGTTAAACTTCTCGATTCGGGCATAATTTATCCAATTGTCGATATCCCTTAGGTAAGCCCAATCCATTGTGTACCAAATAAAGGTGATTGATAACATCAAATAGTTAATACTTTTTAGTATCAAAAACCCTATTAAAGTGCTTGTAATTATTGTTTAAATGCCTGGAAATGCTACTTAATTACTTTATATTTTGTTTACAGGAAAAATACAAGCATTGGAGAAAGAGACGTGGGATTTGGACGTAGAAAACAAGCAAAAGAAGATGCTCAAGGCTAGTTACGGCGTAACCACCCCGCATGAGTTACGTCATAACCAAATTAAAGAAGAAAATGATCATCACTACAGTTACGACGTAGTTGCTTCGTCATACTTATGCCATAACATACCACATTGAAGAAGAAGAATGACTCATCCTAGTCATAGTTACATCGTAACATGGGCGCTATAGTTACGCCGTAACTCAATTTAAGCCTGCATAATGGAAGCCCACATCAGCATGGTTACGACATAACACCAACTTAACAGTTACGCTGCAGAATCGAAACTTATAAATAGAGCCCTTATTCGGCACATTCGACATCAACCCTTCCACCACAGAACCAAGGGGCAATACAAGCTTCCAGAAGTCAAAGAATTCCATCACAAGTCCAAGGAAGATGTCACTTTACTTATTTTTAGCATTAATCATTCATAAACATGTTCTGTAAGAATTATGATGTTTCAATTCAAGATCTCTTTCATTATTTCTTACTTTGTTGTTGTTATGAGTGGCTAAGCACTTCAAGTGTTGGCCTAGTTATGAATTTACTGATGTTATGATTGTTCCTCATTTATTTATCATTTGAATTAGATATCCTAACTGTCTGTCATTGATCCTTGAGTTTTGGTAGTATTGAGGGTGGTTTAGATCATGTTTATCTTCTTATTAGGCTGATATGTTGAACTTAGGATCAGCAGGGTACTAGGGTAGGTTGGCATCTATCCCTAGTGTAGGAACTTACCTAATTATTTCCTTTGTCACATTAAATATTTAAAAAGCCCAGGAACTCTTTTAGAGGGGGTTTATAATCTATCTAGATTGTAGACGGGTCTTTAGGATAGTTGGGGTTTAATCACTGCAACTTGGATGCCCTACCTTCAGGACTTTTGGGGAATTAGAATCGCAAGAAGTATAGGACAGACCTCAAATGCCAATTCGAGTATATTGATATTAGAACCACTAATAAAACGATATCTAGAAATTGCACTAGGAAACATGTCATAGCATTAGTAATGAAATAACTAGGTTAGTACATCTTTCTCCCTAACTGTTCTCAAATTATTTACTTTTCGCATTTATTTTCTTGTTAAGATTTCAAATCAATTCAAAACCATTTTCAAACCTGTGACACATTTCAAATTAAAACTAATAAAACTTAGCTCTTGGGACGACCTCGGATTTATCAAGTCTTGCACTACATACGACCGGGTTCTCTGCTTGTTATTGTGTGTAGACATCGGTAGACAAGTTTTATAAATTTAAAACTTGTGAACTTAATTAAACAATTAATACGCATCAAGTTTTTGGCGCCGCTGCCGGCGAGCTAAAAAATTAGTTGTTATTTGATTTCTTGTATTTATTTATTTCCATACTTATTTTTGTTAATTTCAAGAAGCATAATGGCTGAGGGAGACATCGATAACCTCACCATGGAGCAATACCTAGCATTGACTCGACGGAACCAGGAACCGGGCATGGTTAAACCCAAAATTGCAGGCAATGTAAACTTTGAAATCAAGAGCCAATTCATGCGAGAATTGCGGGAGGACACCTTTTTCGGGAACAAGAATGACAATGCTCATGAGCATGTTGAGCGGGTTTTAGACATCGTCAGTTTGTTCAACATTCCAGGAGTAACACACGAAGGAGTCATGATACACGTGTTCCCCATTACACTCACTGGAGCCACTAAAAGGTGGGTGGACAGACTATCCCTAGGAACCGTCGACCCCTGGGATCTCCTCAAAAAAAGCCTCTATCCAAAAGTGTTGTCCACCATCCAAGACTGCTAAGCAACTTGAAGAAATCCATAACTTTAAGCAGGAAGGTGATGAAACATTGTACCAGGCCTGGGAAAGGTACAATGGCCTACTTTATAAATGCCTAGCTCATGACATCAATAGCTATCAGAAGGTGAAAATATTCTACAATGGTTTGGGCACTATGAACCGCCAATTGCTAGACTCACAGGGGCCAATTCCTGACATGACACCTGCTCAAGCATTAACAGCAATCCAGACTATGGCTGACCACTCTCAAAAGTGGCACCACGGTTCATCTAGCAGGAATATAGATAGCAGCAGTAACACTGAGGGAATCACTACCATTGTAAGTAAACTTGATATCCTTGGTTGAGATATGAAGAAGCTAAAGGAAAATGTTCATGTTATCCTAATAGGATGCCAAACTTGCAGAGGAGCTCATCTTTACAAAGAATGTCCTCTCAACGAGGAAGTGAAAAGTATAAAGGAAGTTAAATATGGAGAGTTCAGTAGCCCTTTCCAAACAATAGCCAAAATGACGATAGATTTAATAGGGGAGTATCAGGATATGGCTCACACGACCAGCCATCATCAGGTGAGAGGAGACCAAGTCTGACCGAAATAATCAATAAATATATGGAAGAAGCGGCTAAGAGACATGCGGAGCAAGACAAATGGTTAAGAAATTTTTACCAAAACACTGAAACCAATCGTGAAAATCATGACGAGATTATCCAAGGTCTTGAGATGAAGGTAAAAACCTTAACGAATGAAGTTGAAGGAGGAAAAAACGGTGGAAAGTTCAAAGAATGCAAGGCAATCTTTACTAATGATGGATTGCCATTATACACGCATTTCTATTACTATCTCAAGAAAATTGAATACTTTTCTGCTAACTCGGGTTTTTCTGATGACGAAAGACAAGAGACCGAAAAATCCAAAATGATGAGGCTCTAGTAACAATCGATATTACACCTAATATAAAACAGGTACCCCAAGAGGAAAAGCAAAATGTAAGCTATTATGTTGAGCCCTACGAGCCACCGATTCCATTTCCTAGATGACTGGAGCATCACGCGAAAGAAGCATTAGTTCACAAAACTATAAAGAGCCTAAAGAAAATTAGGATAAACCGTCTTCTCTTAAAAGAAATTAGGCGAACAGACAATTATGCAAAACACATGAAGGACTTGGTGATGAACAAACCAAAGACTTAAGAGTATGATGAAATTAGGATGAACCCTAGGTGATCTACTCTACTCCAAAATCAGCTACCCCCTAAGGAACATGATCCAGTAAGTTTCATTCTCCCTTGTTCCATCAGAAGATTAGGTTTTAATAACGCTTTAGCAGATTTAGGAGCTAGCATTAACGTCATGCCTTTTTCTATGTACAAACATTTAGGCATGGGAAAACTTGAACTGATTAACATGGTGATCGAAATGGATGATAACACAAAGTGCACTCCTCAAGGAATAGTCGAAAACTTATTAGTAAAAATCAATAAGTTCATTTTTCCAGTTGATTTTGTCATTCTTGACATGGTTGAGGACGTTAGGATGCCCATCAATCTAGGAAGACTCTTGATAGCCACAGCCCACGTTAAGGTAGATATCTTTAGGAAGTCAATTTCTCTAGAATTAGGAAATGAAAAGGTTATATTTAAAATGAGAAGTAGCTTTACTACCATAATTTTTGAATCTGTTCGTGCAATAAGAAGCAAAATTAGTACGAGGGATGATAATTTGGTGAATATTGATTATGATTTATCCTTATACGATTCTGAAGCTAACCATTTGTTAGATATCGACCCTAATGTTTTTACTTATGATATTGATGAAGTTTATAAGATAACATATCAAGGAAAATCATGTGAAATGGAGACCAAGGAAGAAACAAGTATGGAGCTACTTATAGGTATGTCATCTACAAAAAATAAGGTGCATTGGTGTGAAGCAATTTTACAAGTAAAGGAGGGTGAGCACAGTTACTGGGCATCATGTAACCCATACAAGGACAAGTGTAATGGAGGAGACTTGACTAATGATGAAAAAAAACTTTATTGGAAAAGTACAAACGATAACGAACGAGTGGATCTTGCATGGGAATAACTAAGCCTAAATGATTGGATGAAAATAAGGTATGGGAAAGTATGAGAGATGACTAGGGAAAGAATCCTCAAGGATCATTGGAGAGAAAGGTTCAGAGATGAGGAAGATGACATTGAGGAAAATTTGGAGGACCCGAAGGAATGTGGGGAAGATAAAGCAAACGCAATAATAGGGGTTGTTCATGATAAATTAAATGATGATTGGTTTAATGGTACAAGTGAAGATGAGGACGATTTGGAAGGAATAATTGATCATTTAGAGCCAAAATCTTATGACGAATTCCTTGACCTTGATGATGAAGCCTATAATGAAAGAAAGTGCAAATTACTGGGAATTACTTATAGAAAACCATCTCCAGTCTTAATCGAAAAAGTTGAAGTAATTAGATACACTATTGGCCGAGGGGAGACTTACACGAAAATAAACGTTTTGGGGATTGATGAAATACCAAGGACTAGGGGTAACGTTGCCACAATAAGAGTTAGGTTGATGGAAGAAATGAGCGCGGGCGGAAGCACCAAAGGAGATACGTAGCCTCGTCTTGAGTCTAACTTAAAGACTCATTAATAAACAAAGTGTTTGTGAGAGACAACCCGTCTTTTTATTAATAAATTTCAGTTAATTTTCTGTATTTAGTTGGGTTTGTATGTTTCTTACTTGGTTTTGCAGGTTCTTACAGCAAGAAGGTGGAATTCGAGGTCACCTCGACTCGTAATCATGTGGTTAAAATGTTTTTGTCTACAGAAATTACAGCGTAATAACCTTGGTTACTTCGTAACCTTATTTAACCAATATTTTCAAAAAAAATATCCACATAATTACGGCGTAACCCAACTCGTGGTTACGCCGTAACTTCTTCCTCTAAAACCTTAATTATGTTTGAAACTTTTACTAAACCATGTATAATTAAATGAACTTTGTGGGTACGTTCCCTAGAAACCCTCACGAGACTTCACTCGTCCACTTGGGCCACCAAGTGGTTTAAAAGGCTTGTTGCATACGCTAAATGCAACCGTGATTCCTATGAAAGTGAGTTAGGTTTTCCTGTATAAATTTATTTTGGACATTTAATACATGTAGTTTGTTTAGTGATTTAAAGGGATACGAGTTTGCTCAGGATACGCTGGTCAAGAGTTCAACTCTTGCCATTATTTTTCAAAGTACAGAGCAATGCTCAGGGGAGTCTCTCATTCTAATTCCACTCTTATTTTTTTAATTTCATTTCCTTAAATGTACAATAGGGACATTGTACAAACCAAGTGGGCAGATGAGAGTAGAATTACTACTTGACCTATATTTGTCTTCGATTTTCTAGTTTTCTTTTGAAAAATTGTTCCAATTTTAAAAATTTTGACATGTTTTTCTTACTAAACTAGAATAAATCTTTGCCAAGCGCACTATTACCCTTTATTTCAATTGGTGAGGTTAGCTTAATGATTCTATTTTCATCTATTATATAAAAATCCACCAAAATATGAGTGTGCTGGTAGTATTGTAGACTTTAGAACTTGGCATGTACATCATTTTGAGAACTAATTGATTAGCAGGAATAGACTGTTCAAGAAGGCAACATTTAGGAATTTACCCCCAAGCAGCCCATATGTGTGTGTCTATCGACTTGTTACACTGACTTGTCGACCTTATGTGTAAAACCCCTTGTTGCACTCATTTTTGGTGCAAGATACCCCTAGATCACCTTGTTAAGCAAATCCTTGTTTGAACCCTATTTGTTAATGTTTCGTTACACCATTTCGCCTTAGCCAATCCTGTAGTGTATATTTTCTTTGTGTTGAAATTCCTGGCTACTTATGTCCATGGTTCGGCGAAATAAGCATGGAAATTTTATGCGTTCATAGAAGACCTATCACTTTTGATCTACGAAGACCCCCCGGTATCATCACTTTCAATATTTCTCATCTCAAGTAGGGGGATATGTATATTGTATGTTTCATTCAAAAAAATAGTTAGTGTATATTTCTGTAGCATATTCATGTTGGTTACGTGATATAAAACCAACTAGTTGAGGATATAAAACCAACTAGTTGAGGATGGTACATCCAAGACTAGCCCATTATTATGATCAAATTTTCTCACTTGGATACTTGGATTGTTGGATAGACGGTAGCCGGTTATGACAACCTTAGATTATTTAGACTATTTGTTTTCTATATTTTATTTAACACCAATTAAATGTGCATCCCATGTCTTATCCTACCCTTTTTAATGATTCTGACCTTTAGCCTGCTCAAGCTAAGGAGTGAGCAATCACATGTGTCTCGCCATGGATTTGGCCTAGCATGTGTGGCTTTGTCGCCTAGTCTGGATAATTGGTATCGAAAAAGAATCTATCACCTGTTTAAACCTGTTTGTGTCACCCATGTTGCCTTTAAGAGTTGTTTAGACCCTAATTCTAACTGGTGCAGATTTGTGTACTTTCTAAGCTTAGGATAGAATACATGCTATGATAGTGTAGTTGAGTGATGACCTCGAAAATGAAACAGTTAGACTAGTAAGAGAGTTGAGTGATTTTGATCCTCTTTTCGTGAGGTGTTCGGCTTTGATGGTTTCTAGCATAAGTAAATTATGAATTCATTTCTCTAAGTTAAATTGGGAAAATCTTCTTATGAATTATTCTAACAGTTCTACTTGAGGGCAAGTTGAAGTCAAGTGGGAGGATATTTTGATAACATCAAATAGTTAATACTTATTGGTATCAAAATTCCTATAAAAATACTTGTAATTAATTGTTTAAATGCCTGGAAATGCTACTTAATCACTTTATATTTCGTTTACAGGAAATATACATGCATTGGAGCAAGAGACGCAGGATTTGGATATGGAAAACAAGCAAAAGAAGGTGCTCAAGGCTAGTTACCGCATAACCACCACGCATGAGTTACACCATAACCAAATTAAAGAAGAAAATGGTCATCACTACAGTTACGGCGTAGTTGCTTCGTCATACTTACGCCGTAACACACCACGATAAAGAAGGATGACTCATCCTTGTCATAGTTACAGCATAACATGGGCGTTATAGTTACGCTGTAACACAGTTTAAGCCTGCATAATGGAAGCCCACATCAGCATGGTTACGGCGTAACACCAACTTAATAGTTACGCCGTAACAAAACCGAATCTTATATATAGAGCCCTCATTCGGCACATTCGACATCAACCCTTCCACCACAGAACCAAGGGGCGATACAAGCTTCCAGAAGTCGATGAATTCCACCAGAATTCCAAGGGAGAAGTCACTTTACTTATTTTTAGCATTAATCATTCATAAACACGTTCTGTAAGAATTATGATGTTTCAATTCAAGATCTCTTTCATTATTTCTTACTTTGTTGTTGCTATGAGTGGCTAAGCACGTCAAGTGCTGACCTAGTTATAAATTTACTGATGTTATGATTGTTCCTTGTTTATTTATCGTTTGAATTAGATATCCTAACTGTCTGTCATTGATCCCTAAGTTTTAGTAGTATTGAGGGTGGTATAGATCCTGTTCATCTTCTTATTAGGCTGATATGTTGAACTTAGGATCAAAGGGTATTAGGGTAGGTTGTCATCTATCCCTAGTGTAGGAATTTACCTAATTACCGCCTTTATCACATTAAATATTTAAAAAACTTAAGAACTCTTTCAAAGGGGGGTTTATAATCTGTCTAGGTTGTAGACGGGTCTTTGGGATAGTTGGGGTTTAATCAATGTAACTTAGATGCCCTACCTTCAGTATTTTCGGGGAATTAGGATCGCAAGAAGTATAGGACAAACCTCAAATGCCAATTCGGGTATGTTGATATTAGGACCACTAATAAAACGATATCTAGACATTGCACTAGGAAACATGTCATAGCATTAGTAATGAAATAACTAGGTTAGTACATTTTTCTCCCTAACTGTTCTCAAATCATTTACTTTTCGCATTTATTTTCTTGTTAAGATTTCAAATCAATTCAAAACCATTTTCAAACCTGTGACATATTTCAAGTTAAAACTAATACAACTTAGCTCTTAGGACGACCTCGGATTTACCAAATCTTGTACTACATACGACCGGGTTCTCTGCCCGTTAGTGCATGTAGACATCGGTAGATGAGTTTTATAAATTTAAAACTTGCAAACTTAATTTAACAATTAATATGCATCAGTGGTATCACAGTAGTGACAAATGAAAAAGACAAACTTGTCCCAACTTGAATCGTTACTGGTTGGCGAGTTTGTATCGATTATCGTAAACTCAATGATGGAGCCGCAAAAGATCGCTTTCCGTTACCATTCATGGATCAAATGTTAGAAAGACTCGCAGGAAATGAGTACTTTCGTTTCCTCGATGATTTTTTTGGATTTTTCCAAATACTCATTGATCCTATGGATCAAGAAAAGACAACCTTTACCAGCCCTTTCGGAACATACGCTTATAGACGAATGCCTTTTGGCCTTTGCAATGCACCTGCAACTTTCCAAATGTGCATGATAGCAATTTTGCACGACATGATCGAAGAATCCGTAGAAGTATTCATGGACAATTTTTCTGTGTTTGGAAACTCATTCGAAAATTGTCTCAATAATCTAGACAAAATGCTCAAGCATTGTAAAGATGCAAATCTTGTCCTAAATTGGGAAAAGTGTCACTTGATGGTGAAAGAAGGAATTGTTCTTGGACACAAAGTGTCTGGAGCAGGACTAGAAGTTGACAAAGCCATAATCAATGTAATATCTAAACTTCCACCACCTACTAATGTGAAAGGAATTAAAAGATTTTTGGGACATGCTAGATCTTACCGACGTTTCATAAAAGATTTTTCTAAAATAATCTGTCCTTTAACAAAACTACTTGAAAAAGACACGTGGTTCGACTTCGTTGACGAATGCCACAAAGCATTTGAATAATTTAAAGTAAAACTTACATGCACTCCAATAATCATAAGCCCGGACTGGAATCTTTTATTCGACCGAATGTGTGATGCAAGTGATTTCGCAGTCGGAGCAGTCATGGGACAAAAAGATGTAAAACATTTCCACCTCATCTATTTTGCAAGTAAAACTCTCAATGCAGCTCAGCAAAATTATACAGTTATAGAAAAAGAACTCATGGCTGTAGTCTTTGCATTTGAAAAATTCCAACCCTATCTCGTGTTATCCAAAATAATTGTCTATACCGATCATTCAGCTCTCAAATATCTATTCAAAAAGCAAGATGCTAAACCATGTCTCATACGTTTGATATTGCTATTGCAAGAATTCGATATAGAAATAAAAGATAAAAAGGCGAAGAAAATGTTGCCGTTGATCGCTTATCTCAAATTGAGAATGACAAGACAAGTGAAGATGACGAAATAGATAAGAAATACCATGGATCGCAGACTTTTCAAACAATTTGGTTGGAAACATAATATCAAAAGGAATGACATATTAGAAGAAAAACAAATTCTTTTTAGACCTAAAAAAACTACTTCTAGGAAGAACCCCATCTTTTCAAAGTTTGTCTTGACGGAATGATTAGAAGATGTGTCTCAGGACCGGAAACTCGAGCCATAGATCAATGTCACCATGGATCCACCGGTGGACAGTATGGACCAACAACAACTGCTAAAAGAGTTTTTGATTTCGGATTCTATTGGCTTACAATCATAAAAGAAGCTCATACTCTAGTTCTCCTATGCGACGCATGTCAAAAGAACGGAAATATCTCTAAGAGAAATGAAATGCCGCATCCAGGTATGTGAAGTATTTGACATATGGGGTATAGATTTCATGGGACCCTTCCCGAAATCCTACAAATTCGAAAACATTTTAGTAGCTGTAGATTACGTATCCAAGTGGGCTGAAGCCCAAGCTTTGCCGACAAACCATGCTAGAGTCGTTATCTCATTTCTAAAGAAGCTATTCTGTCAATTTGGAATACCAAAAGCTCTTATAAGTGATAGTAGAACTCATTTCTGTAATAAATCGATGGAAAAAGTAATGAAAAGATACGGAGTAACTCACCGATTCTCGACATCACATATCACCCTCAAACGAGCTGACAAGTTGAAAATACAAACAGAGCCCTCAAAAGGATCCTTGAAAAAACAGTGAAAGACAATCTCGCTGTTTTCCAAGAAAACTTGACGATGCTCTGTGGGCTTTCAGAACAGCGTACAAAACACCGATTGGAACTACACCTTATAAACTCCTATATGGCAAAAATTGCCACTTTCTGTTTGAAATTGAACATCGTGCATACTGGGCACTTAAAAATTGCAACACTTATCTCATCGCATCTGGTGAGAAAATAATGTTTAAACTACGAAAACTCTCGTCTATATAAAGCAAGAATCAAAGTCTGGCATGACCAAAAAATTAAAAATTAGAAAAGACTTTTAAAAAAGGAAATAAAGTACTGTTATTTCACTCAACTACAAATTCAAACAGCCAAAACTCAGATAGCGATGGCTTGGACCATATATAGTAAAACACCAATATCTATCTAGATATGTTAAGCTATATGGGAAAGATGGCAAAACCTTTATTTTTAATTGCCACAGACTCAAGCTATATCATGTAGAAGAAAGTTACAGTGATCGAAGGGAAGAACTCACACCTTTCCACCCCAAAGAATGAAAGATCGAAAAAAAAGTCTAGCTAATGACTCTATAAATTATGTGCTTCTCGGGAGGCAACCCGCGCTTTCTCTCCTTTTTAACTTAAGTGTGGTGGAGAATCATATAACATATAAAAAACGAAAACCCCAAATATTTTTTTGAGAGAAGTGCAAAAATCATCCATGTGGTTTGTCAAAAAACCGTCTCACGTCCCTCGTTAAATAATTATCCAAAACGCATCCCTCCGTCAATGTTTTGGGACACGATACATCCCTTGGACTAACGGTGCAAAAACAATTTCCGTTAAGTATTAACGAGCGTCTAATTTTTAACGGTGCAACTATATAGGAGGGTATTGTTGTCTTTTTGCTGCCACGTGGATGATTTTTGCACTTCTCTCTTAAAAAAACGTTTTTGTTTGTTTTTTAATTTAAAAAAAAAACTTTTTTACATTATTATTCGTAAAAAAAATTAATTTTTTTTACAAAATCTTTAAAAAAAAATTAAAAAGTGCGAAGTTTTTTAAAAGTTTTGGAAAAAAAAATTTAAAAAGTTTTTAAAAGTATAATTTCGGTTCGATTATTTTTAAATTTTTTTCAAAAATTTTGTACTTTTTTGAAAACTTTTTTAAAAAAATTTGTACATTTTAATAACTTTTTAAAAAAAATTCGCACTTTTAAAAATCTAAATTTTTTGAAAAAGATTTAAATCTTTTTCGTATTTTTTAAAATGTACAAAAAAAATTTAAAAAGTTTTGTAAAAAAAATTTTAAAAAAGTTTTTAAAAGTACGATTTCGGTTCGATTATTTTAAAAAAAAAATTTAAAATTTCGCACTTTTTTTACAAAACTTTCTAAAATTTTTTTGTACTTTTTAAATACTAAGATTTTAAAAAATACAAAATTTTTACATTTTTTTTTCAAAACTAAGATTGTAAAAGTACGAAAAAAATTTTAAAGTTTTGTAAATTTTTTTTAAAAACAAACAAAACTAATTTTTTTTTAAAACAAATAAGATTTTTGTAAAGTGCGAATTTTTTTTTTTAAGATTTTGTAAAAAAAATTAAATTTTTTTACGAATAATAATGTAAAAAGGTTTTTTTTTTAAATTAAAAAACAAAAAAAAAACTTTTTTTTAAGAGAGAAGTGCAAAAATTATCCCTGTGTCAGCAAATAGACAACAATACCCTCCTATATAGTTGCACCGTTAAAAATTAAACCCTCATTAATAATTAACGAGAAAAAAATTTGCACCGTTAGTCCAAGGGATGTATCGTGTCCCAAAACATTGACGGAGGGATGTGTTTTGAACAATTATATAACGAGGGACGTGAGACGATTTTTTGACAAACCACAGGGATGATTTTTGCACTTCTCTCTATTTTTTTTGTGCTTTTTTGTTTATCTGCAGGTAGGAAACTGATGATCTCTGATGGATAACTTTCTTGCTGGTATGATCTTTCTTAAACCCCCTGGTAAGTACATGTGGCATGAACGGAACAATAGGATTCATGGTAATTAAGTTCGAACCCCTGGTCAAGTGGCAGCGATTGTGGTTGACACGGTCTTGCTCAAATTGGCGTCAATTCAATTCAAGAAGAAAGCTAGAGTTGAATAAATGAGAACTTGGGAGACATGCTGGTCTTCTAAGTGATGGAGGCTGAATTTCGTGTGATTGCCTAGTGGTCATAGAGCTGGATTGTGTTATTTTGTTTTGTCCATCAGACAGTTTGCTTCTCGTTTTTGGTTGTTATGTTTGGAAGTTGTTCTAAGCACACAATGTTTTGTTAGGTTTTTAGGGGGCTCATTACCACCTTCCATTGTAACCTAAACTCTTCTCATTTATTTATATATTTACCGGGTATAAACCTTTTACCTAAAAAAATAAAAGCTTTTTTTTTACATTTACATATTAAACAATGTAATTCTGAAATAATAAAATAAAAATCAGGTACTTGCACGGTAAACAAATTAACCAATCTATGCAACCTAGCCGCAACGCTCAGGAAAAAATATTCCTTGTATTAAAAATTTAGTAAGTGATTTGACAAAAATACCATTATGTTTTCTTTTTTTTTTTTAGCTTTTTTATCTATTTGATGTTTACTTATATCAAACTTCAAAGATAATAAAAGCTTTAAAAGCAGGCTACCAAATCTTAAAAGTTTTTATATTGTTGTTCAAATCTTCAAAGTGAGCCACATAACTAATAGGGTGTTAAAAAAACTCGAGAAACCGAAAAATTAAGTCGAAACTTCCAATCCAAAACTGAAAAACCCCGAAACCAAAAGAGCCGTAACTGAAAAAAGCCAGAAAAAAAACCGCTTAACATAACCGAGCCGTGTATAATCTGTTTATGAATGTTTCTAACTAAATTTTTAAATAAGTGTACAATTACTGATTACATTATCGCACTACTTTTATTATATAATGATTTGTTTCTTCTAATTGTACAAGGGCTCGAATCTAACGGGGAGAAAAATAATCCCCTTGTGGTTACAGTGGTTCATCTGCGCCGACTCCGAGCTATCTAAAAATGTAGTCTCCTTGGGATTAATCGGCTAGGTAACAAAAGAAAAAGTTGATTAACGTGATTATAACATATGAACGTTGAATAAGTATTTTTTGTTAATATGTTATGTATGTTTTTTGAATGCAATTATTGTGACGTAATAATTTTAATATGACTTTAATCTATCTATTCAATAATGATTAATTTAAATTACTAAAATAAAATCTTATGTTCTAGATCAATTTATTGTTCATGCGATTAATCGTCTAGAATGGTTAATCGTGATCCGAACCGTGAATAACCGCTCATTTCATCCGGTAACCCGCCTAGTACGGTAGTAAAATGAACAACCCGTCCTGTGATAGATAGTTAAAATTTTGCAACCAACCGGCCCGCAAACACTTATAGTAACTAACAAGCATGATTGCCCGCGCGTTGCCGCGGGGCGTTAATTTTTTTTGTGCTGGTTTATTTTTTCGGTCTCATGTTTAATAGTTTGTTATTTTTTTCTTATATGGGCTTATGTGTTGAGCTTCATGTTTAAAGGTTTGTTTTTTTTTTGCTAAGGAATTATTTTTTTCGGTCTCATGTTTAATAGTTTGTTATTTTTTTCTTATATGGGCTTATGTGTTGAGCTTCATGTTTAAAGGTTTGTTTTTTTTTTGCTATTTGGGGTTATTTTTAATATAATTTTATGTGATTTGGGTAAATATGTGTTAAGCATGATTGCCCGCGCGTTGATGCGGAGCGTTAATTTTTGTTTTGTTTTTTGTGCGGGTTTATTTTTCCGGTCTCATGTTTAATAGTTTTTTTTATATGGGCTTACGTGTTGGGCGTCATGTCGTGGGTATTTTTTTATCTGAATAAATCAGTACTTTTGTAATTTTTTTTCCTATTTTGTGCCGAGCAACTTTTTTTTATACTATTTTGTGCGGGTTTATTTTTTCGGTCTCATGCTTAATAGTTTTTTTTTATATAAGGCTAAGTGTTTTGTCCGCATGTTTGCGGATATTTTTTTGATACTGAAAAAATCGTATCTCTTTGTAAAAAAAATTCTATTTTGACTGCCAAGCGAATTTTTTTTTATCCACGTCATTGCCATACTACTTAAAGAAAAATAAAACAAGTCTATTAACATTGAGGCCGGCCCCAAAAAGAAAAAAAAGTGTTAATTGGGCCGGCCCAATATGGGCTTATGTGTTGGGCCTCATGTTGCGGATATTTTTCGATGTGAATAAATCAGTACTTTTGTAAAAAAAATTCCTACTTCGTGCCGAGCAAATTTTTATTTTATTTTTAAAGTTGCCCTCTTAAAGAAAAAGAAAAAAAGTGTTAATTGGGCCGGCCCAAAATGAGAGCTCAATATGGGCTTATGTGTTGGGCCTCATGTTGCGGATATTTTTTTATGTGAATAAATCAGTACTTTTGTAAAAAAAATCTTATTTTGTGCCGAGCATTTTTTTTTATTTTTAAAGTTGCCTACTTAAAGAAAAAGAAAAAGAAAAAAAGTGTTAATTGGGTCGGCCCAAAATAGGAGCCCAATAGGCCTAGCGCTGTAGCAAGGCTGTCAAAACGACAGCGTTTAATGCCACACATATAGTATATATGTTCTACATCCACAAAATGTTTACAAAAATTTTTCTCACAAAATAATTTGTCATGCATCCATTGGGAGTTATGAATGTAAAAGGAAGAGAGAGAATTGATTAAGATTAATTTGATTGGTGACAAGTCATTTTGTGAAACTTTATTTGTAAAAATTTTGTGGATGTGGTATTTTCCATAAATATAATAGGAAAAAAAGTGACCTAAAATGCAACTCTAGCTATGGAGGTCGAATCATACGATGGTTGGTTGGCTTGGCCGGTGAACGTTCGTTTGCCATCTAGGAACAAAAAGATGCTTGAAGGAGTTTTTTACGTTATGTGGTGGCTTTTATGGTCGTTCCGTAACAAGACTATT
The DNA here is from genome assembly GCA_026074375.1 of Tanacetum coccineum. Classification (NCBI taxonomy): domain Eukaryota; kingdom Viridiplantae; phylum Streptophyta; class Magnoliopsida; order Asterales; family Asteraceae; genus Tanacetum; species Tanacetum coccineum. The sequence continues at coordinate 24,742 of BQNB010046724.1, forward strand.
TTCGAAGCTAAGGCTCCTACGAAGTCGACGTTTTTTGATGATGTAGTGTGTAAGTCTTTTTATTGGTGTCGGTATAGATGTAAAGCGTCGTTTTGTTGGAACGATTGGCTTAAAAACCTGAATCTTATTTCTTTGTAATTGCTAGCTTCTTGCTAGTTGTTTCTTAATAAAATAGCCGTTAAAAAAAAAACTTGAAGTTGCATTATTAATTTAAGATCCGGACTACAACGCTAATTTGCCCGAGTCTTTGAATGAAAAAATGGCGATGGTCGACACTCTATTCATGAAGGAAGACAAGACGTTTGGATTAATGGGTTTCAATGCAAAAAGAACATTACCGAGGGGCGAACAACTTGAAGCTAGGTAATGTCCAGGAACAACATAAGATAAAACAAAAGAAAATTTGTTTTAAAACCATTTAAGATTTTTTTTGGATCTATCTTAGGAGAACTTTGAATTATTTATTGTGAAAATACTTCAAGTTTAGTTGAACATGTTTTTAGCACAAAACCAGGCTATTACGCTTTTATTACACACTGTTTGACATAGGGGTGTTCAACTGTTCGGTTAGTTATGTTAAAAAAATTTATGGGCAAAACAAAAAATCGAACCGAACTCAAATTGGATTAAACCGAACTTAAAAACACGAATTACATAGTATTAATCTCTTATTTATTTAATTATATAGATTTGTAACGACACACAAAATTTCAAGCTTAAAAATCTTATATTTATATTATGAAAGAATTTGTAGTGTTTTTTTATATAAATATATAAAAATATATATATATTTATCTGAATTTGGTTTTCGGTTCAGTTCGGTTTTTTTATTTTGTCAAAATCATATCGAAACCGGAAAACCGATATCTGATTCGGTTCGGTTTTGTTTGGTAACAAGTTTGATTTGGGTTTTTTTTTGCTTGATTCGGTTTCGGTTTTAGGATTTTGCGGGTGAAACTCGAGTTCTATACTTTGACATTAGTACGAACGAGGACTGTTTGCTTTGGATCCTATTCGAAGTCATGTCACTCTTTACCTGTCCAAAGGGCCTGGTGGGCTGCTCTTGGTTTCAGGAAACGATCCAAAAATTTAAAATACTAACTATAGTACCTCACTACCAAATACCAATGAGATTTATCTTTTCTCTAGTCATTGCGTATTCTACCAAATAATTTAGTAACCTGCTTATTTCATGCTTTTTGTTTCGTTTACTCTCTTCCCAAGCCTGATTAAAATGTGATACATGATCATCTCCCCGTCTCTTACACCACCATCCCCAATCACCGCCAACAGACCACCGAATACCACCAAAAAAGCCGCATACAAAATCAATATTTGCACGTATACCATTCCACTAAATCTAGCCCAAGCACGGTTAAGCCCAAGTCCAGTGCAAGTTAAAAAGTTGAAATCAAATTACAAGAAACAGGTTAAGCCCAAGTCGAGATTGTTCGGGTAACAATATAAACTAAGAATCCAACCGAACCAAATTTGATAAAATCGAATTGAATCGAACTTAAAAGGTCGGTTTCCAAATTGGATATGATTTTAACAATCTGAACTGAAAACTAAACCGATAACCAAATTTATTTAAATATATATGCTTTTTCGAAGTCATGTCACTCTTTACCTGTCCAAAGGGCCTGGTGGGCTGCTCTTGGTTTCAGGAAACGATCCAAAAATTTAAAATACTAACTATAGTTAGTACCTCACTACCAAATACCAAGTGACATTGATATCTTTTCTACTATTCATCTGGCGTATCTACCAAATAATTAGTAACCTGATTATTTCAATGCATTTTGTTTCGTTTACTTCTTACCCAAGAGACAATATAAGAAGTATGACACACATCCTGAATAAAATGTGATACATTATCACTCCGTCATCTACACCCCATCTAAGTGACCCAATCACCGCCAACGAGACAACCGAATACCACCCAAAAAAGCCACAATACATAAAACATATATTTAGCAACTTAATACCATCCACTAACAATCTCACCCAAGCACGGTAAGCCCGAAGTTCCATGGTAAGCGGCGAGTAGAAATATTTCCAGTGCATATGTAAACAACGTATCGAAATCAAATTACAAGAAACAATGTCTTACTCGCTCCACAAGTCGAGACTTTGTTCGTGGTAACAAATACTAAACGATATATTTATCTTAGTTTTTTATTTCATTGTTTTTTTTTTTTAGAATCCCAACCGAACCAATATTCTCTTGGAATAAAATCGAATTTGAATCGAACTTAAAAGTGCTTACCTCCAAATTGTATATGATTTTATCCAAATCTTGTCACGTGAAAACTACAAATCTCGATAACTCAAATTTACATTTAAATATACTTATGCTTTATCATATTTATTACATACATCTATCTTTTATTCATATATATAACTTCATTATCTATTATATATACTATTATTAGTAAAATGATATACTTCCTTTATCTATATTATTATCTATATTTATCTATTACTAAAGATCATTATTAACGTTTATTATTAAACATAAAAGATTTAAGTTCATGTTGGAGATACCTTAAAATTACTTGTTGATGATTACCTGAGGACTCTGTCCTTCACCCCCTTCATCTTCCATATTTCATCCGACGAGGCAGATTAAAACACTCACTATAATCCTCAATTTACACTGCAGGGGTATCTTGGTCATTTCGAGTCCATTATATAAATATATTTTTCTTTAAAAAACACTCATTCAAACACACACACAAAGCGTGTTTTTTTTCTCTCTCTCTCTACCAACAACATATCAATCACCAGGAACAAATTTATTTGATCTAATCCTAACATCTAATGATCACGAGCATCACGAACACATACTAATCGTCCAATCTTTGATCGATTATCATCCTTGTATACTAAATTAAAATATTATTGGTCGATTATTGAAAGAATAAGATAATCTTCAGACTTGCATTAATACATCAGGTTAGCATTCATCTGATTTGTTCTTATTTTAGCTCTATTATAGGAAGTGATTAGCTTATTAATTTAACATCATTGTTGAATTATAAGCTTATATTGCACATTATTTTGATCGAAATAATCTTAATTATTTGTTATTAGTGATAAGCTTAATTTATTTAGGTCCTTTTAAGTGAATATAATTTACATGTAATACTACATTTGAATTTATGTTAGTTGAATTATAAGTCGTAACGCCATATAGTTTTATTTGTTGATTGAATTCTCAAAGAAGATTTTATTAGCCTTAAATTATTTGCTTGAGTGTTAATAAGCTTTATTATTAGCTATTTTTTCTCTATGTTTCTGAAAAAGCTCTAACTTAGATTAATTAGTGATACTAACCAGAATTCAGGTGTATTTAGAGCTTAATCAGTATAGTATAAGCAGTTTTAAGTAGCTTTGGTTAACGTGTTCTGATATTTATCATATATGATATTTTCAATGTATATTCATGTACTAGAAATCCATTTTTTATATGATATTTCTTTGATCATATTGAAATAAAAGAGGTGTTATAAGGCCAAGTCTTAATTACTAGGTGAAGGGAGATTGAGCATAATTTATGATTGCTAGTGTTAATAATCTTTATTCTAGCTATTTTTTATGTTCTGAATAACTCTATTCTAGATTAATTAGTTGATATAAGTCTGAATCTCTCTAAGGTTAATTTAGCTTATCAGTATAGCAATGAAGCAATTTTGAAGTAGCTTTGGGTATTAACGTGTTTTGATATGATCATATCTGATATTTTCATAACGTAAAATCATAAAATGATTATGCTTTGATCATCATTATATGGCATGTGAATTATCATATATAGATATTTGATTTTTCCAAAATAGTTTATTTCTATTCTTTACTATTTTCAGAATTGAAGAACATAGAATGCTTGTTCATTATGTGAGAATTCTTGATCACCGACAAATAAAAGCTGAAACAAGAGGAGGTGGCCACTAAAGAGGTTTGTCAGATCAAGAACAAGTCGTGGTTCAATATAAGTTGTGTTCAAAAAGACATTGGTTGTTTAAAAAGTTACTCTTTTATGTTGTGATTGTTATATGAACAGTGTATTAAAATTCATTTTTTTCAACACTTGATTTTGTTATTTTTTGATCCTATATGAATGCGATTACAATTATATAAATATTATATATTGTGATATTCTAGGAAATCATATAGATTTATTCATCATTATTTTTTACATTTGAATTATCATATGTGATATTTTATTTTAACAATTTGGATAACAAAAGTATCATATTCAGGAATAATTTGGGGGAATGGGTATCAATGTCGACTCTTTCATAAATCACATATGATTTACCATGATCATCATTGAATTATCAACTACATACATGAATGTTTAAACAATGTAAGACATGTGTTCATGTTCTAACATGCTTTTTCTCTTAATTGTGAACTATGATTATGATTTGTGTATAAAACTTTAACAAAAAGATATAATAATCGAAAATGACACCACAAATGTTTCACCAATTTTCATTTATCAGCATATAACATAGTGACAAAGAACCAATAAATTTTAAACCATTAATGCTAAACAATTATATTACCAATGATTTAAACAAAATCGGTATCCGTATGACGTCAAAACTCCATATCGAGATTACGAAGAGCGAAAAACTTAGATTATACATCTTTGACCGTGAAATGAAACTTCTTGATAGCTTCTTCATTGAGCTTCTTGCGCTTTGGATGCCTTGCGGTGTTAAATGTCTTGAAAACAGCCTTCTCTACACAAATAAAAAGATTTGATTTAACTTTCAAGCACATTATCATATATGATATTATACACACAACTAACTTTTCAAACAATAATATCAACAAAATCTCCATAAATGGTTGAAATCTAACTTATATCATATATGATATATGATAATGGTACAGGAAGATTTCAACATTCAAAGCAAATTTATCATATATATATTGTAACACAAAGAAACTATTCAAAACGACAAACATTCATGATAAAGAATAAATATGAACACTAATAACAAAAACATCTTCAACTATACATTTTTCTGGTTTATAAACATTCTAACACTTTAATTCTAATCATATACTTAATGAATCTCTAATTGAGGCCTTATTTATTTAGATCTTTCTTTTTGTTAATATATTATTTTTCATACATGGTTCAATACTTATTCATCTGTAATTCTTTCCTCTTAACTCAACTATTTTATTTTTTCGTCTCTAAAAATCACACTTCTATCATCAAACATAATTCTATTTCTTCAAATAAGTGAGAACTTTTCTACTTAACGTTCTTTATCTCTCTATCATTATTTTTTTTCTTTCTCAAACTTCAACATACCGATCTAGAGTATAGCTTACTTCTATTAACAATACACAACACACACACACCACACACACACAGGGTGTTCTAAATAGTGAAAACTTAACTTTTAATCACATATTTTCTTTCTCAACATCAACATACTCGATCTAAAGCTTACTTATCACTATAACATCACCAAATATCAAAATATAATCAAAATATCTTCATTATAAAACTTTATAAACACAATAGCTTGAACAAAAAACATAATATGTTCATCACAAACTCTATGAACAGTAGCTTCACTATTTATGCATAAATAACATTAAAATATGTAGATGAAGTGTTTTATACATGACTTAACGATTTTAAGCTTGTGTTTCAACGATTTTTAACTTGAATCTTCATCTATAATCTTTATCGTTCAGATTGCTTTTTCAACAACATCATCGAAATCTTTTTCTTTCATTTTTTGATGTGATTCGTGGCTGATTTTTGATGTGTGGGTGTGTATTTTTTGATTAACTATGTGTTTTGTGTGTTTAATTAGAGAGAGAAAGTAGATCTGGAAAATGACGGGGTGTGTGTGTGATTGGGGATGATAGGTGTGTAAGGTTAAATGACTGAGATGTCCCTCCGCTTTTTTTACTAATTTATCTTTTTTTTATTTAATAAAAATGTGTTAATCTCATCCCTTGATTGTTTTTAGATGGATGGCTGAGATTTGTCCCCCAGTATCCAAGAAAAAAAGAGTATCCAATATAACCTCTCTCTAATAAAAAAACACTTCTTATTCTTGAAATATTTTTTTTTGTTAAAAATCTATATAATTAATTTAAAAAAATTTATAAATAATGTAATTCGGGTTTATTCGGGTGAACTCGAAAAAATTTAATCGAATTCAAATTTGGTTTTCGGTTCGATTCAATGTTCGATTTTGCCCAAATAAAAAAACTAACCGAACTGAATAAGCCGAACAACCCGATAACCGAACCGATGAACACCTCTATAAAAGCGTACATAGTGTTAACTGTTACTTTTATTCAATGAACACAGATAAATTTGAAATTTCGTAAGCCATATACTATGCAGATGTCTAAAATTGATTTAAAAACAAGAGATTGAAATAAATTTTTTGAGAATTACGGTACGACATTACTTGAAAGACACTTTGTGCAATTTTAACTAGGGATTAAGCCGTATGATAGCAACAATTTTTTTTAAATGTATTGATTTGGTATGTGAGTTTTTTTTCCATTTTATGTAACATACTTTCGTGTTTTGTGTTAAAAATGTGTATAAAAATGTGTTTATAAAAACGTGTATAGAAATATGTATAAAAATGTGTGTATAAAAACGTGTATAGAAATGTGTGTATAGAAACGTGTATAAGTTTTAAAAATGGTAAATTACATTGTTGGTCCCTCTACTCAACCCCGTTTGCCCGTTTGGTCCATAGATAACGGGGACTCTCATACGGGATCCTTTTTTGGCACTGTTGTTGCCCGTTTGGTCCTTGAAGCCCTGTTATACCTAACGACGATTATTTTCGTCGTTATCTAGGTCACGTCGCCCTTTCACTGAACGGCACAATTCTTTTCACTTTAATTTTTGATTGCATCTTTGGTCCCTCACCACAAGGGTACTACAGTAACCTTTACTTTTTTTGTCGTTTTACGCTCTCACGGTTGATCCATGAGGTCTTTTTTCCTCCCCGACCTATATATCCTTATTCCCGCCTTTTTTCTTTTTCACCCAACTTGTGATAAAACCCGATTCCCACCCTATAAAAAATCGTTACAACTTGTGATAAAACCCGATTCACACCCTATAAATAAGTTGTTACAATCCTTTGGAACTAGAAACTCTTTTTCATAAAAAAATGGCATGTATCGAGGAGATTGCAAAGGATGCAAAGTTTAATAAAACTGAAGATCAATTGTTAGTCTTAATCATGAGACAAGTGGAGACTAAGTTGAAGCTTGAGGAGAAGTTTCGAGAGCTATGTGAGGAGGTGTCTAACTTTGTTAAAAAAAGCGAAGACGTGGTACAGGAGCTTGAAAGGTTAAGTGGTAACCATGTGGCGAAGGAAACTGTGTGTTTGTTGAGACGTGGACAAAAGCGTGATTTGTATAAGATGACGCGTCTCTAGATGATGGTAAATGAATCCCGTCTTAGTGTTCATGAGAAGCATACCTTTGTTAGTAACATGAATTTAGTCGTTTTTGAGTATGTAATTATGGTTGTTACCATATTTTAAGGTTTTTAAATGATTTGTATTATTTGTTATGCAGTTGATCAAGTAGTAGTCAAAGTACCTTAAATGATTTGTATTGTTTGTTATGCAGTTGATCAAGTAGTAGTCAAAGTAGTATTCTTTTTTAAACTACCGAAATTGATTTGCAAAAGGAAGGATAACCAAATAGCCCCCGTTGGTCCCTAGAAGGAAGGATAATCAAA
>BQNB010046724.1:37500-43540 GCA_026074375.1 Tanacetum coccineum
TCAAAAAATCTGCATACTATACATATCAACAAATAGTTTTTTGCACAAGCAAAATATATGACAATCTTGAAGTAAGAAATTAACTTGTCATTATTCATCAACCTCACCGTACAACTAGTCTTAGGATTAGTGGAACACACTATGAAAATCTTTATTTGTCTTCTTTTAAAAGAGTGTTCGTGAGGGTCAAGAAAGATTTCGAATATATATCAACTCATTATTCAAACTATGATTGATGTTATTATCGAATATAATTGACAAGATTTTGAGTATGGACAAGAAATCGAATTCTTATTTATCTATCTTTAAGATTATATCAAAATATAACAAGAGATATTATCTTAAACCTACATACTCAATCACACTTGATTGATGTTAAAATAACGACATCCCTTTTCCAAGATGATAAGAATATGCATCGGATCATAACTCACACTTATGTAGATGATGTCATATTGAGTCTACATGTCCAATAGTTGTGTTCCAAATATTTGGCAAATATATGCATAAAATACATAATGAAGTAGGATTGACGACTTGAATGTTTTGTCTAAAATATTCAAATAATTTACCTTGCAATACAATTGGTAAAGTCGTCATCTCCGAAAAGCCAAACATAAGCAAATGCACATCATACATAACTTTGCTCAAACAATTCAAAAGCACAACACAAAACTCAAACTATCTTCTCATCAAAACTCTCTCTTACTTTACCTAATAAGCATAATATTTCTTCTTCACCAAATGAGAACCCTTTAACCATTTAAGGTTAGGATTAGGAAGAATTGCACATATTCCACAAACCATTTTTGTGCTTTCTTTCATTAGGTGATCGTAAAAAGATTTCAAATATGAAGATGATTATTATTCAAACGATAATCAATATCATTATTCAATCTAATTACAAATTTGGAATATGAATATGAAATCGAGATTAGGATTTATCTAGATCACAGAAATATCAATCAAATGACCGTAGATATTTTCCAAGTCTACATGTTTAACCATCCTCGGTTATTACATGAAATCATGAAGTCGATTGTAAGACAACAAGATTAGTCATCAAATTGTAACTCACACTTGCAATAAAGATGTCTCATTGAGTATAAAGTGTTCAAATGTTTGTGTTATTAGCTATGGTCAAATTATACATGCTAAACTTAACACACTCTAAGTAGGATTGACGACTTATGAATTTCCATCGGGAAACTCATAAATACTCTAACTTGATAAGCAAGTCTTGGCTGTCATTTTCGAAAACTCAAACCAAGAACCCTTATAACTTATATAAGTTTTTCTTAATAACCAAATGTCAACACCATCTCCTAAATAATGGAAAAATGATCTTTGCCTAAATTTTCCACCTCCACGGATCAATGGATCCTTCGTCCTAGATTCATCCTCGATTTAGGTTGATCCGCCCTATGACATTAGATTTAAACATATTCCACTTGCCAATCTCTTGATTAAAAGTCTAACATACAAGTAACTAAACTTTAGTTAATCATCATTATTTATATAAAGAAACATTCACAAGATCTATTGAGGTAAATAACCTTAATTGGATTTCTTTCATAAAAGACATGCAAAGGTGCATTCTTTGAACACTCTCATTTTAGAGCATTACACATTGTCACTCTTAAGCATACTCCTACGTTTTAGATAACTCATTCTCTCTTAACCTACAACAACTTGCTTGCTCTCTTATTTAACCTTAGAATTTCACACATCTTGATTAGGATTATGCGAACCAGAATTAAAGCATGTTAGTTGAGCCATGTTAGGCCCTCTATGAAAAGATAATACAAATTTTATCTTTGCTACACTTCATTAGGCAAATATAGGAATTCTATTTTGTCTAACATGAGAATGACTACTAGAGAATCTATTGCACTAGAAATTCAATTTGACCTAACGGTTGAATTGCTTCCAAGAGTGAAGTTGGGTTCGTGGTATAACCCGTAAAAATGGTTGTGTTCAGCCTGAATTGAGCACCACTAGTGATAGTCTCATATTCATTCTCTAATTTGATTAAATGGCTCTTCCTAAATATGCCTAATGATAGTCTACATCGATAGACATTGTATTTCATTAGGAGTGCACTCTAAGCAAGTAGAGATTAGGTTTCTCCTTAGTCAATCTAGACTATATGCATTTCACATATGTGCTTTGAAGTTTCAAGATGATAACGTGCTCCCACGTAATGCAATTATATGCTTTCATGTTTATCTTAATGCTCGACGTTTATTTGCTTAGCTATTGAATGCATGTTTATTATAAGGGCGTTTGTCTTTTTCCTAGTAATTTAGATAAAATATCTCTTATGTTATCTAAATAACACATGCTCTTAAATGCTACATGCTAACATGTTTTACATGATGATTACATTTAAAATTATCATGCTTTGTTTGCGTCATCTTACATGACTTACATGTTAATTGTGCACCTACACTATGTTAGGTTGATGTATGACAAATAAGGTTTAGATGTCATACAGTCTTACACATTAATCTTGTTGATTATTGTGTTGATGCATGCTTAGATAAACTTGCATGCTTATATCTATATGTCTTATACATCTATGTATATATTTTCTCACACTAGAATATCTTTCTTTCGCGTCCGAGTCACTAATCTAAATTTTCAAAAGAGTCGCAAAATGGTCTTAAATCTCTTAAAGTCTTCACTCACACACTCCTTTGATCATCGTCTCGCTTTCTTCCAAATCATCTACTCTTTCGTCAAGTAAAGCTTAGATACAAATCTAACGCTCCTCAAAGTAGGTTTGACAACTTAAATATTTCATCCGAAATATTCAAGTATCTTTAACTTGCGATTGCAAACGTTAAAGGTCATATTCAAAAATTACTATTCAAGCCTTTTAACAACATAAGTTAAAAACGCTCTCCTTTTCTCTTCGACGAAAACATTATTTTCTCTTCGACGAAAACGCTCTTTGTATTTCGATCACACCTCTTCCTTCTCACTCAACCACGCCTCTTCAAATGATGTATATATTTAGATGAGTTGATTATAGGTTGGTTAGTATTTTATGCATTAAAATACATTGGTGAAGTGGTAGAATTGTATCTTAGCTAAGATTATGACTCGACTTTTTACTCTTAGTGTCAGAAAATAATGTAAGCGACGTGGTTTATGTGTTTAGGCCGTAAAACACAAGGTTTGTTATGTTGGGCCATAAAACATAACGGGTTTGGTTGTACCCGAAGAAGAACTTGACATCTAGCTTAGTGTCGGAAAATAATGTAAGCATTGGTATAAGGTTTTCTCTGGCGAAAGGGAGCTTGTTGATTAGTGAAATAACTCTCGAGTTGAATACTCGAGGAGTGGAGTAGGGCGAAGAGGAGCTTCATGACTAAACCACTATAAATCATCGTGTCGGTTTGCATTTCCTTTTATCTTTCTCTTTACTTATGTCTTTACATTTATCGCTTTACTTTTACACTTGCATTGTGCTTATGATTGTGTGAACTGTTGTGTTTGTTGTGTTAGTCATGGTTGTGTAGCTCTTTGTAGTAAACATTGTGAGTGTAGATATATTGGTAAATTATGTGCTAGTTATTGGAAATCAATTATCGACACTTCTCATATTGCGTCAAACCTGATTGGTGATTTGATACAAATAATCTAGTGCGAAAACCTCTTCTGGAGGCGGTCCCATTAAATAGGGCGGCCCCCTTATGTATTGGGCGGCCCCCATACATTTATGAGACCGCCGCCAGAGTGATAAAATAATTTACACAAACAAAGATTTGAAGTTTTTAAGAAGAAACGTATTCACCCCCCTCTACGGTTTCCACACAAATAATTGATCAAAACTTAGAGCACTTTGATTTGAAACAGAATTATCCTTTTGAAAAATTTCTTGATTAAGTTGTGAATCAACTTCTAAAGAGATGCAATGTTTTTCAAGAGTGGTGAAACTTTTAAACAGTTTATCATAAATCTCTTTTTTAATGAGATCCGTTTGAAGCTCAGTCTAAAGTTGGAGTTACTTTTCACATTCATGCACATTCACAGAAGCATTATTCATAGACGAATTCACAATTATGTTCACAATATCTTTGCTCAACACTTGTTCCAAGAGTCGTTTATTTTCGTTCAAAACTTGATTCATTTTAACTTCAAATGTTTTGGACTCTAAACGATGTTGTTTCACAGCCTGTTCCATTTGATGAAAGACATTTTAGACTTCAGAAAGTTTATCAACCAAATATTGATTGAATGTGTTAAATAAGTCCTTTAGAGCTTTTACAAATGGAATTATTTCATCCCCAAAACAAGTTTTTGTATGTTCGAACCCCTACGAACCCTCAGTGATAGCTATGGGTGTAGTTCTTTCTTTGACAACCATGTCAAAACCAGCAAGATGGTGTTTAAGTTTCTTCAAACTTGTATTCACCATGATGACTTTAGGAAGTTCTTTTGGAACCTCAACTATGGTGGGTCTACTAGAAAGAATGGGTTCTCGAGAATTCACCGAATTCTGAGACAAAAAAGCTTGTTCAGCAGATAATTTAGTTTGTGGAACAAAGCGTGTTTCAAAATCTTTATAAAGTTGGTTAAGAGGCAACCCGGTTTCTGCCTAAGTGTATGAAGGGCTTCTTTCTTTTCACCCTTTATCCTTACAATTCTTTTTCATTCTTTAACCAATTTAGTGTTTACCGAGACTTCATGACTAGTACCTTGTTGAATACTTAACTAGTGGATAGTCCCTGGGTAGATCCCTCTGGACTATACTATAACACCCCGTGTTTTAGGGTCATTGACACCGTCAATAAATCCACAATGTATCTTTTGTATTGTACGCGTTTGCTTTAAATCGTAAACGTTAAGTTAAATCGCGTAAGCTAAAAATTATCGTTTAATGTAAACGGGCATCAAACAATTAAATGTTTACATCAAGCAAGTGTTAAGTAATTATTTTGAGGATAATTATTAACTTTGTTCATTTTATTTTTATTGGTTGCGTAAAGTGATTACGTTTCGCAATAAAATACGTTTAGGCATACCCGGAACCACCAAAACTTTTCTACGCTTCAACAAATACCCACATTTATACCCAATACCCAAAATTTACAAAATAACATCACATATATACATATAAAACCGGACATAGGTGGATGTATACAAAGAAATATCACAAAAATTCACCACATGGTCTTATGTACATCTCTACACATTAAATGAAGCCATACCTACCATACTTCCCATACTTTTGACCAATGGCTCCCTAAAAACCCTCATCTTGTCTTGTATAGTGTTTTCGACTAGATTTTATACATATAAGTCTTGCACTCCTAAAGAAAGATAACATACACTTCAACACTTAGCAAAAATCAAATTTTTCTCTCCTCTTTTGCCTTATAAACCCACGGCATCAACACCCCTTTATACACAATCCATAGTTTGATTTTACAAGACCATACACACATTCATACATCATTCCTATGATAACCTAAGGTGTTTGCAAGGGTTGGTTAAAGGTTTACAAGTATTGAAGCAAGTTTTGCAAGATTAGGGTTTTCTAAGAAAACTAGGGTTTTCAAGTGTGCAAGCTTGGATTTAAAGCCTAAACAAGGGTTTAGCACCTATTTCTCATCATCATTGTTCATCATAAGGTTATCTAAAAGCCTTTATCTTTTCATTTCATGAGTTTTTATGCATATGTTAGTTCTTTATAGCAAAATCACCATTAGGACACTTTTGAACATGTAAAATGGATTTTTACTTGTTATCATTGATTTGTACACTTATACACATGTTATATGAGTGATATTATGAGGTTATAAATGGATACATAAGTGTTTTACAATCTTGGTTAAGCTTAAAAAGTGTTAATACAAGATTAGGGGTTTTAAAGTTTCTTAATATGTTACAAGTAAAAGTATTGCAAATGACTTATTAATCTTGTTCATGGACTTTTGTTTATGTTATATGGTATGTGCTTAATTACACATACCTTTTTCCATTAAAAATGGACTTAAATGACCAAAAACAGACAAAAACTGCCAAATAT
>BQNB010046725.1:0-43539 GCA_026074375.1 Tanacetum coccineum
GAGGCCAAAGTAAAAAAATATAAGTTTAGGGACTAAAATTGCCAAACCCCTAAACTTATATGTGAAGAAGAAAAGAGAAAATGAATGAGAAGGACTAAACTGCCATTTGAGCAAAGTTGTACTCCAGGGGCTTATTCTGTCAAGCCCTATAACTTGTATCACACAAGGACTGGTGGTGCAATGAGATAAATAACCCTCAGGGGTTGTTTTTGCCAAGTGCCAAAAGTTTTAAACAACAAGGACGGTGGGTGCAATAACAACTAACACCATGGAGGGCCATTTTTGCCAAACGGGGAAACTTTTACCCTGTCACTCTCTTTTTTCATACAACTTACTTTCCCGCCCTTTTTGAACACAACCCAAATCACGGGTTTGCCAAACCCCTTTTACCCTGCACCTCAAAAAAACCCCATGGTCTTCCCTATCTCCCCCCTCCACTATCCCTAGAACCCATAAAGTATGCCATGGTGGCAATCCCACCAATTTCGAGCAAAAGGGACGGCTAAGATTGATAAGATTGAAGGGTCTAGATTGCTTTGGGCTATTCTACTCTCACAACAAACACATAAGCAGCTTATAAAAGAAGAAGAAGGTTCAGAAGAAATGGATTAGTTAGTAGTTTTTTAATTTTCAGTTTTGTATTTTCTTAAATAATAAGCATTTTTCTTTTAAGCTTTTAAATTCAGCTTTGATCACTTGTACTTTCCTCATTTCAGTTTGTACTAATTCATTTGAGTAATCACATTTAGTTTCCAAGTTTACTTGAACTTTGATTCCAATTTTAAGTCGTTTTCATCAAATAAGCTCTTAATAAGCTCATTTGAGCTTATTCCTGTTCATAAGCTCAAGTTTAGTTATAATTCTGTTTTTAGAGTTTCATTTACTCATTTGAATCAATCTGAATCAAAATCATGATTACTTGAGTTGTTTTGAGTTTACTTTGAAGCAACAAGGAGTTATAAGCTGTCAAGAGCTTATTGAGCTATAAGCTCAGGTTTAGGGGCTAGGGAGCCACTTAGGTTCAAGTTTGTGAGCCACTCACTCTACAAGAGTGGCTAAGTGCTGAGACAACACAACTTCAGGTTTAACTTTCTAAAATCCATTTTAGAATACTCATAGCTTAATGCAATTTGCTTATTCCAATGAATTCTCATGTTTATTCCTGTTTCATTTAGCTTAGTTAGGTTATAGATGTAGTAGTTTTAATCTGTCTTAGTTAAAACTCATTTAGATATTACTATTCAGTTCTGTCATAAGTGTTAGTATAAAAGGCTATAAGAGTAAGTAGCTTATTTTCATTAATAAGCTTTAGGTTTTATAGTTTAAAAAGCTTAAGTAGATGAACTTTAATAAGAGTAGATATAAGGTTTAAGCTGTTTTAGCTTTTAAATAGAATTTGATGTAACTAAGTGTTGACAGCTTGTAATAAAGGAGTGTTTGGATTAGGTTTGTTTGACTCTTAAAAGTCAACTACATTCTGTCAAATCCTTTCAATTAGCTGAGTTAGGTCTTTTAACAAAGTTTTAAACAAATTTTAGAAGTTAGCTTTTAGAATTCAAAAGTTTAGAGTTTAATAACTCATCCTTTGCACCAGGGCATTTTAGATAAGTAAAGCATTGTTAGCATTAAGAGATTTATCACTTGTTAGAATTTAACAATGTCCAAGGCAGGTTTAGATACAAGGATTTAGTAGGTTTAAGAAGTTAACACTTTAAAATTTAGCTTGCATTTTTAGGCTGGTCAAGTGCACCAGCAACAACAGCTAATGCTGTTGTTGTTTCAAAACAGTTTCAAGCTTAACACTTGCAATTTTTTATTTCAATTCTCTTGCTAAACTTGTTAATACCTAGTTAGTTTTAGTATAGATATCTAGAATGTCTACTCTGAATCTATGATAACTTACTTCTAAATAACAATAAATATATGCATACTCTAGAAGACGCTATAGTGATAGATATGAGCTTGTTAGATAACTATAAATACAGTGATTCATTGAGAAACAGTAAGTCATTACGTGTTTGTTAATGTCTACAATATAGATCTCTGTAAAGCACCAGAATGTAACGTATGAGACAGTCGAGACACAGCTACTGTAAGATTATGAGCGTATATGTTATCGAGTCAGAACTGTGTTTAGAAGAGGACACGCTTACTTTTGTTCAGATGGATGCACAGGCTCAAGGGAGGCAAGAGTGCAGCAAAGAAAAAGAAGAATCCAGAGAAGAGTGCAGCAAAAGCAGAAAGACCAAGAAGATGAAGTGTTTGGAAGAATCCTCTCAGCAAAGAAAATGAAGGTTTAATTCAAGAAACTTGATGATTTGGAGGTAAATCACAAAGTTTAGGCTCCAAATCATCAAGTTTAGGGGAGGATTGTTGGGAATTAAACACTTCAGAGTTAGTACTGCCAAGCCAACAGTTAGTACTGTTAGAAGAAAATAGTTAGCTTAAAAACAGAAAGAGAGATGTGTGAAAAACAGACAGAGTGCAAAGTGAGTTAAAAGAATTGAGAGATAAAATGTGAGCTTAAAAACAGAAAGAGAGATGTGTGAAAAACAGACAGAGTGCAAAGTGAGTTAAAAGAATTGAGAGATAAAATGTGAGCTTAAAAACAGAAAGAGAGATTGTGTGAAGCTATTTTTGCATAATACAAAACTTTGGAGTTTGTACTGCTTTTGGTGGAGAAGTTAATACTGCTAGGCTTATTTTAGTACTGCTAGACCAAATTTTGGTACTGCTGGATGACCGTTAGTACTATTTGAGCCCTAATAGGATTTTTCATTAATAAATAGAGCCGTTGAGATATTTCTGCCAAATACCTATGATATAGGGTTTGACTAATTAGACTTTCATGATCTTTCTATATATACGTTTGATTTAATCACGATAAACTCAAATTTCTTTAAGTCGGTCAAACCATATCTCTACGTTTTCTCTATATAAATCTCAATTAACTTTCTCCAGCCTTCATATTTTCATAAACGATCATATCCCACATGATTACTCACACTTTTATTCATGGCAAATTTGGAATTTTGTGACAAGCACAACATGGTAGCATTTTTAGAGAAATCTACAGGAAGTGAAGGGTTTCATCAAGTCATCAATTTCCTAAATCGAAGTCACATTTGCTATGCACTCACAAAGAAGCCAGATGTTTATATCTCTTTTATCAAACAATTTTGGAGGTCTGCTGAAGCTACTAATGATGATAATGGAGAAGTCCAGATCACTGCTAACATTGATGGTCAATCCAAGACTATCACTAAAGCCTCTTTAAGAAGACATCTCAAGTTAGATGATCATGATGGTATTACTTCTATACCCAACTCGGAGATTTTTGAGCAGTTGGCACTCATGGGATATCACACAGATTCAGATAAGTTAACTTTTCAAAAGGGTGCTTTTTCACCTCAATAGAGGTTTCTTATCCACACTATTCTTCATTGTCTTAGCCCAAAGAAGACTGCTTGGGAGCAGTTTAGTAGTAACATTGCAACTGCTGTTATCTGTTTAGCTACCAATAGGAGATATAATTTTTCTAGGTTGATTTTTGAGCATATGGTGTCCAATATTTCAAGCCCCCATAAGTTTTTAATGTACCCTAGGTTCATTCAAATATGCCTAGATATGCAGAGGAAACAACTTCAACAACACTCAAGAACATATCCTGTACCCTCTCTTAGCATCAAAGTTTTTAACAATATGAAGAGGCCTACAAAGGGATATTCAGGCCAAGAAGTTGCTTTATTCCCTACTATGCTAAATGTTTCTGAACCTTCCACTTCACCTTCAAGAATCACATCCTCACCTTCACACTCACCTGAACCTTCAATTGAACACTCACCTGATCATACCACTGCTGCTGTATCATTCCCATCTCCAACACAACCAACACAACCATCACCTGGAGCAGAACAACATATTCCTACACCCAATGAATCACCTCTCCATGCTGTTCACTCACATGGAAGTGATGAGGGTAGTTTGAAACTAATTGAATTGACGAATTTGGTTACCAAACTATCTGAGAGAATTGGAGTCTTGGAGGATGATTTGAAGAAGACCAAGCTAACTTACAGTGCTGCTGTCACTAAGCTCATTCTAAGGGTAAAGAAATTAGAGACTAAACTCAAGGCTGGGACAGCAAGGAAAAGAGCTCGGGTTGTCCTTTCTGAAGATGATGAAGATGTTGAAGATGATTCTTCCAAACAGGGGAGGAAATTATCTGATGCAGAGGTTCAAGAGAAAGCAAGCACTGAAACTGAACCTATTATTCAAGAAGTGACTCCCACTGAAGTCATTCAAGATCAAGGAAGCAGTGAGAAAGGGAATTCTGAAGTTAGTACTGCTGGAGCAACAAAAGGTACTGCTAGTGAAGTTCCAGTGGTTAGTACTGCTGAGGTAAATATTAGTACTGCTGGAAGAACTGTTACTTATAGAAGAAGGAGTGAAGAGAAAAGGACAAGAAAAGACAAGGGAAAAGCAATAATGACAGAGCCTGAGCCCAAGAAAAAGTCTAAGAAAGAGCTTGAACAAGAAAGGTTGAGTTTTGCTGAAGCCATTAGATCGCAAGAACTAAATGGGATGAAAGGTTGATTTTTGGCTGAAGCCATTAGACTGCTAGAACAATTGGAATGGAAGAGGAAGGGCAAAGAGCTTTGTCTTGAAGCAAGTCATCTAAGAAGACAGATTGGAATGATCCTTCAGTCATAAGGTATCATGCTCTAAAGATGAAACCAAAGACAGTTGTCCAAGCAAGGAGGAATATGGTTAAATAATTAAAGAATCAGGGAAACTACAAGATTAGTGATTTCAAGGGAATGTCTTATAATGAGATTAGGCCAATTTTTGAAAAGGTTTGGGATTTTAACCAACATATTGAGCCTATGGATTTAGAGCATGGAAGTGAAAGGATGAAGTCTCCTGAAAAGATTGAAGAAGAAGATGTTGATACACAAAAGGAAATGAAAGAAGTTTCTAAAGAATCTGGAGCAAAAAGAAAGAAATCTCTTCCTAGAAAAAGCACAAGAAGTACTGTTAAAAGACAAAACATGGACTTGATGTTGTGAAGGAAAGGATCTCAAAGGATATTTAGACATAGTTCCAAGAGAAGATGTTGCAGAAGATGTTGAATCTCTATCTACAAAGTATCCAATTGTGGATTGGAAGACTTACACTTTGTCAGAAAACTTCATGTACTACAAAATCATCAGAGGAGATGGAAGCTCAAAGAACTACAAGATTCTGAGTGAGATGTTATATGATTTTGATAGACAAGATATAATGGAGTTATACAGGCTGGTCAAAGAAAGGTATAGTTCCTCAAAACCAGAAGGATATGATTTAATGCTGTGGGGAGACTTGCATACACTTTTTGAGCCTGATGAGGAGAGTGAAATTTGGATGAATCAGAATGAGTATAATCTAATAAGTTAGAGTTTATGTGATTTATGTGGAGTTCATATTCTGCTGATGCAAAATGGGATTGCTATACATATGCTTACAGAAAAGAAGTATCCTCTAAGTCAAGAAATGCTATCAAAGATGCTGAGTAAGAGATTGGAGGTTGATCATGAGAGTACACAAGCATATGAACTACTAAAGTTCATCAGATCACAAGTGCAGAAGTAGAAGAGTGTTTGAAAGAATCATCATCAGAAGACAAGAAGATTTAATCCAGAAGAAACTTAGGATTTGAAGATAAATCACAAGTTTAGGGGAGGATTGTTAGGAATAAATCTTCATCAAGAGTTAATACTGCCAAGGTATAACTAACAGTACTAATGGAGTTAGTACTGCCAGTACAAACTTAGTACTGTCAGTGTTAGTTAATACTGCTAGAAGAAAAGTTAATACTGCTGATGGTTAATGCTGCTGACTTGGAGATAAGGATGCAAAGAGATAAATATGGAATGTATATCTTTTATATTTTAGGAAGATTTGTATATGATTATAATTGTAATTGATCCTAAAAGTTCGGTAGTTATCTTGTAAAGGACTCCTTGTGGTGTATAAAAGGAGATCCTAGGTTAAGGTTTTATATACGCTTAAGAGTTTGAGGTTCATCGTAGAAGAAAGATACGGATGCCTTCAAGGTTGTAACCCTAGTACTAAGCAAGAGTACTCGTATTATTGATTTAATAATATTGAAGCATTTTGTTATTTATTCATTATTCATTGTTGGTACTGTTTCATTGATAAATACCTCTAGAGTATCAAAGTGTAGATTCCGCATACACTTTGATATACAAACAAAGTCTCAATCATTGTTATTTTGGATTCATCCAAGGTAACAAACACTTTACAAGGTAAATAATCGATCAAGGCGGTGATAACATATTTTAGTTCTTTTTTATGTGATATTTAGGGTTAAAATTATTTCATAAATAAATATCCTAAAATGGGTTTCACATAAAAAAGCAAGAAATATTCATAAATATGCTTTTATATTTTAGCCTGGATTGCTTAATATAATCCATATTTATATTTCAGATTGTTTGTGTTTTTATAATTATAATTAATTTCAGTAAATAAATTCCTAAAATAAATTGCACATAAAAAAGGCAAAAAAATATTCACAAAATATGTTTATTTTAGGTATTGTACCATTTTTTATGTAATTATAACGCTATATGAACGGCTCGTGATGCCACTGTTGGAAATCGTGGTCTAAAACCCTAATAAAACATGAATATTAAACGAGCTACGCAGCGAAATAAAACTCATATAGCACTTATAATTACATAAAAACATTAAAGCAAAAACATACCGAATAGCAAACCCAGCTTAGTGAAGAACCAGAGATTCTTCGAGTACGCCATTGTGATGTAATACATGCGAAACCGAAAACCCTTTGAGTTACTAAATTAAGTAACTTCTATGCATATCATACACTACACGTCAACTAATACCACCCGAATGCTAGTCCCACAAACCAAAACTCAAGAATACATCAAGTAGTCGAACTCAATCAATTTTACCCCAATGGTTTGTTTGGTTCGAAACCTTACTAGCAGAAAGAGGATGGTGAGAGGGATGATCTTATGATCTAGGGGGGATCCTCCTTATATTGTAGATGATTTTAGGTTTACCTAAAAATACTATATCTTGGAGGAACAAGATCAGTCACAGCCTAATCCTCCTCTTGGGACTCATGGCCGGTCGAACACTATTGTCCAACACCCATGGTGTTGACTTTTTGACTTTTCTAATATTTATGGTTAGTTACATTTAACTACCCATTAATTAAAAAACCTTATAGTTAATTATTCGTAAACGAACTAATAAACGACGTTAGTAGTCTATCGTTAAAATACTTAAATATTACATAATAAATATATACTTATATTATTATATACATCAATCGAGTATTAATACATATATAAGAAATATACGCTTATATTATTATATATATACCAATAGAGTGATATCTATGTGTATTAACGTGTGTGACCCCGTAGGCTCACGTATTCCCAGCCGTATAAATATCTGTATGACATGAGCACAAACCAAAAGCTCTCACTTGCGAATGTCATGGTCATCGAATATAACATACTAACATTGACCAATAGTCTAACAACATCATCAATGCTCCCAGAAATACCTGCGTATGGTTTCAATAAACATCTCAGCCACTAATGGTTCAAGTTAGTCTTATCCTTTTGTTTCAGATACATGTTAAATATATATATGGATCAACAGTCATTCTATTGTTTAACGATTTTGTTTCTCGCATATGTATTGATCATGATTACCAAATGTAAAAATAATCATCTTACTCCCAAACATGTGGAGGAACAAATTCTATTTTGACTACAAGTGTCCGTCGTGTACTTCAAAACACTTCTGAAAATAGCCCTTATAACTACCTTTTGATAGACTAGTGGTAGGCTTATAATCAAGAAATGTTATCCATACATGCAAAACATACTTGCATCTCAAGTCTAAGGATAAACATAACTTTTACCATGTGTATAATGCACACAATGACGAGACTTAAATGAAATGTTTTGAAAAGTCAGATCACTAGACATAAAAGCAAGAAAGAGTAGGTTATAATGCTGTCCCTTACCTCTCCTTGATTTAATAGACCAACACTTTAGATTATCTTATACAGGTCTTGAAGAATTCAAAGAAACTGAGGGTTAATCGCGTATGGTTCCTAGGGTTTCTAGTTTAAGTCTTCCCTCAGGTTGTGATTAAAAGTCAGATAATTCTAAGGAGATATGATGACTCTTAGGAACAACATCGAATGAGATACTGTAACTAGCATCTTTTGAGTCTCCACGTAAGATTTACAAAGATTGGAATAAGAAAGTTTTTTCTATCTTTAATCATGTAGAGTCTATCAATAAAATAGAAAAACAAGTTAGGAAGAATAATGATGCTCCAATTATTGTAGATTGGGTGTCAGATGATGAAGATGAAGTTGAGTCTCATGTTGTGAAAACTGATATTCCTACTGCTGCTAAAATAGAAAAACCAGTTAGGAAGCCAGTAAGATATGCTGAGATGTACAGGTCACAAAGACCTAGAGGAAACCAAAGGAACTGGAATGGTCAAAAATCCAAATCAGTTAGGATCGTTACTTTGTATTTAATAAACAAAGCATGTTTTATCTGTGAAAGTTTGAATCACATTCATTACAGCTAGTCCTAACCAACAGAGAAAAGGAAAGTAAGTGGAAATAATTATAACAAAAAGGATAAGACTTGCATTCTAAAACCTCTCATCCCAGCGCACACAAACATATGGCTCCAAGAGCAGTCTTAATGAAGACTGGCCTTAAAGTTCTTTTAATACTGCAAGGGCTTGTTAATTACTGTTAGGTCTGTTAACACTGGTAGACCTTTTAGTACTGCTAGGTCTTTTAATATGTTAGGCCTTTTTATACGGCTCACCCTAAATCAACAACTCATTGTGCTAGACCAAGGACATATTTTCAAAATCAAGCACAATCATTGTTCAACAGCCTCTTTTACCAAAAGATACAACATTATACAAAAGGTGTTTTAATCAAAGGTTTAATACTGGTAGACCATTTAGATCAACTGTTAATACTGTCAGGGCAACAAATGGATTTAATGCTGTTAAGCCCTCAGCATGTTGGGTTTAGAGACCTATCAAACCCAATGGTTCATCACTGAGTTTTCACAATATATTTACATTGTGGCAAGGCAGATCCTAAGCTCAGTAGTAATCGGCTTGGGTAGTCCCCAAAGAAAACTAACTTCAATTTTTTTTATGTAGAGCAATTCACAACTTAATGATAAAGGATTTATTGATAGTGGACGCTCAAGACACATGACTGGAAACATAGCCCATCTTTCAGATTTCAAATATTTTGATGAAGGTTATGTTACCTTTTGTGGCTTAAGCTATGGAGGCAGAATTACTGGCAAAGGTACTATTAAAACTGATAATCTTGATTTTGATGATGTATACTTTGTCAAAGAGTTAAAGTTCAACCTCTTTAGTGTCTCACAAATGTGTGACAAAAAGAACTATGTTCTTTTTACTGACTCTGAATGTCTTGTCCTATCTCCTAATTTTAAGTTGCCTGATGAAAATCAGATACTTCTTAAAATTCCTAGACAGGATAACATGTACAGTTTTGATATGAAAAACATAGTTCCTAAAGATAGTTTAACTTGTCTAGTTGCAATTGCTATTTCATGAAGAAATCATGCTATGGCTTTAGAAGGCTTGGTCATACTAATTTTATAAACTATTAATAAACTTGTCAAAGAAAATCTTAGGTAAGAGATCTGCCTTAATTAAGATTTGAGGTATATCCCAAACATGTGTTGCCTGTCTTAAAGGCAAGCAACACAGAGCCTCTTGTAAGACCAAGGCCTTTAATCCTATTACTAAGCCATTGTTTATGCTGCATATGGATCTTTTTGGTCCAACTTTTGTTAGTAGTCTAATGCATAAAAAGTACTGCTTGGTAGTCACTGATGATTATAGTAGATTTTCATGGGTTTTCTTTTTAACAACTAAGGATGAAACAAGTGAGATCCTTAAAAACTTTATCAAAGAAGTAGAAAACCTAGTGGATAAGAAAGTAAATATAATCAAAAGTGATAATGGGACAGAGTTTAAAAACAAAGTGATGAATGATTTCTGTAGGGAAAATGGTATTAAAAGAGAATATAGTGTAGCTAGGACTCCTCAGCAAAATGGTGTAGCTGAAAGGAAGGAATAGGAAACTCATTGAGGCTGCTAGAACTATGTTTGATGACTCTAAGTTACTACCTCATTTTGGGAGTAGCAGTTCTACTGTTGTATGTACTAGGAATAGGGTCTTAATCGTCAAGTCCTATAACAAGACTCCTTTATGAACTCTTAGAGGTTTTAAAAACCAGCTATAGATCTCATGAAACATTTGGATGTCATGTTTCTATTCTCAAACCTTAAATAAATTTGGGCAAGTTTGATGGAAAGAGTGATGAAGCGTAGAAAAGTTTCTTTGTCGGATATTCCTTTAAGTATGCAAAGCTTTTTAGGGTATACAAACACTAGAACCAGAAAAGTTTAGCGAAAACTTGTATATTGGGTTCTTATAGAGAATAAAGCCTATGATAGAGGAAATGGTTCCAAAAGTGGCTGTATTGATTTGATTTCACATAACCCAATCAATGAATTATTGTACAGTGGTTGAGAAAATTTTTTCTAATGAACTTTTGCAGGTTTACAAGGAGTTTCTTGAGTCTAGTACTTTCTCAACAAGATCAAGATAGATCAAGATTGCTTTATAATGCCATTTGGAGGTTGCTTCATATTTTGGTGATGCTACACCAAGATTGTTTGCTTGATGCTCAAATACAAGATACAACGATGGGTTACATGATGGAATGTTGCTACAGAAAAGTCTCATAGATGATAGCAGTCTTAAGGAAAATCGGTATGCCTGTTCAACAGTTAATATGCCAGACTAGACTTTAATACTGGTTAGTAGACAAGTTAGTACTGCTGTCCCTTGAAGTTAATTACTGCTTCCCTGTGAAGAATTGGTAGACTAGGTCATGCAATGAAGAACACACAAGTGGAGGACCAAGAGTTGAATTGGGGGAACATTCCACAATTTATGCAGAGTACTACCACTCCTCACATAAGAATTCACAAAGATCACCCACTTGAAACATGTGATGGTGATGTGAGTGCATACTGTTCAAAACATGAAGACATGAAAACTTCTTACTTCTGAAGCAAGGTTTTCTTAGTGCTATATAGCGAATGGGATGACTATCAAGATCTTCATACATGTCTTTTTGTTGTTTCCTCTCTCAAGAAGACCAAAAAGAGGTTTTAAAGCTCTTAGTGATCTCAGTATAGGTTAAAACAATGGAGGAGGAACTTTACAGTTCAACTGCAAAAGGTTGGTTTCTTGTGGATTTACCTAAGGTCATCTGAGCATATTGGTACAAAGTGGAGTATACAGAAATTAGAAGATGAAAGGGGGTTTGTCATCAGAAACAAAGCAAGACTTGTTGCTCAAGGACATATCAGAACGGGGGCATAGGGACTATGATGAGTCCTTGCACCAGTGGTAGAATGGAAAGCAATCAGAATGTTCCTAGCTTATGCTTCGTACATGGGATTTATGGTCTACCAAATGGATGTAAAAAGTGCCTTCTTGTATGGTCAGATTGAAGAGGAGGTATATGTATGTCAACCTCTAGGTTTTGAAGATCTGGGGGAAATCCCATCTGATAAAGTCTAGTAGTAGTGGATGAAAGCTTATATGGCCTGCATCATTGCACCGAGAGACGAATTGGTAGGGTTAACTCCGCTTGCCAATTATCTTAGATTCAATGGTTTTTCAAAGAGGAAGATTAACAAAGTTATTCAACAAGAGACAAAGGGACATATCTTGCTTTTTTAAACTATATATAGATGACATTATCTTTCGGAATCTACAAAGTAGGAGTATGTGATGAGTTTGTGTTGCTTATGAAAGATAAGTTTTCAAATTAGTTCTATGGAGAATCTTACCGTCGTTTTTGGGTTTACAGGTTAAGAAAAGAAAGGCATTTTTATCAGTCAAGATAAATATGTCAATGAGATTTGAGAAAGATTACATCTACACCTGATGTGACAAGTCTGAATACTACTCACAAACAATTTAGAAAAGCCTTTGGTTCAAGATGGAGATGCTGCTGATGTTGATGAACATCTTTATAGATCTATGATAGGATCTTTGATGTACCTTACAACATCCAGGCCAGATATCATGTTTGCAGTCTGTGCATGTGCAAGGTTTCAAGTTTCTCCAAAGACATCCCATCTCTTATCTGACAAGAGAATCTTTAGATACCTCTAAGGAAAACCATTTTAGGACTTTGTAGTCTAAGGACTTCCATTGAATTAGTTGCACTTCACTGACAGTGACTATGTCATGGAGCTATACAATCGATAGGAGTCAACCACTGTAGAGGTTGTCAGTTTTTGGGAAATAGGCTGATCTCTTGGCAATGCAAGAATAACTTGTGGTTGCCCTTTAACAACTGAAGGCTGAATATGTGGCAGCTGCAAGTTGCTGTTGTTGTGGACAGTTTTCTCTGGATACTAAAGCACAACTGGCTGGACTATGGGTACTATTTTTTCAATGAATACGTATTATTTTATATTGATAATAATCGTACTATCTGCATAATAGAAAATTCTATTCAACCTTTCTAAAAACGAAACTTATAGAGATTAGGCATCATTGTATATAAGAGGACTGCCAAGCTACAAAAGTTAATTCATAAGGCTATAATTTGACACTGAACATAAGGTAGTAGATCTTTACTTACAAGTTTTGATTGCGGGTAGATTCAGTACTTGGTTCTCTCAAGTATGGTAATGCTAAAACCCTAATGCCAAATTCTCTTGTTTGTTTTTGTATGTTTGTTTTATGTTATTTACTATTAAGTCTTTATAAAATCTAATACTGATAGTTATTATTAGTTATGCTAGTTATATTTAAGACTGTTGGACAAAATAGTTACTTTAAGTTAGTAACTGTAGTTTTTTCTATGTTCTCATGTTATCTGTTAGTAACATTTACTACTGCTAAACAAGAAAAATGGTTAAATTATGTTTTTCTTGGTTTTGAGATAACTCTTTCAGGATAAACAATGAAGTGTGAAATTGGTTACTCAATGATGCATTATTTGAGGGGAGGAATATTGTTTGTTCTTCAAGTGTTAGGTTTTAACACACCACAACAATGGTCATCAGTTCACCATGTCTTATCGACATCAAGAATCGGCTAGTCCAAAGCAAATGGCTATTGGTAAAGACTTCTCAAATCCATTGATAGTTGATAGTTTACTCAAAACTGTATGGTTATCAATGCACCATGTTTTTACAATAAAGCATTGGCTAGTCCAAATCCAACGGCTATTGGAAAAGACTACTCAAATCCGTTAATGGCTGGTAGTTTGCCAAAAAATATACTTTGTGTGAATTTGTAAGCCAAAAGAATAGAGAGAATTGGTGAGCTTAAAAATAGACAGAGAGATGTGTGAAAAACAGACAGAGTGCAAAGTGAGTTAAAAGAATTGAGAGATTAAATGTGAGCTTATTAAAAACAGAAGAGAGATTGTGTGAAGTATTTTTGAATGATACAAAAGTTTTGAGTTTTGTACTGCTTTTGGTGGAGAAGTTAATACTGCTAGGCTTATTTTAGTACTGCTAGACCAAATTTGGTACTGCTGGATGACCGTTAGTACTGTTTGAGCCCTAACAGAAATTTTTCATTAATTAATAGAGCCGTTGAGATATTTCCGCCAAATACCTATGATATAGAGTTTGACTAATTGGACTTTCGTGATCTTTCTATATATTCGCTTGATTTACTCACGATAACTCAATTTATTTAAGACGGGTAAACATATATCTACGTATTTCTTAAAATAATCTCATTAACTTTCTCCAGCCTTCATTACTTTCCTACACGTATCATATCCAAATATTTAATCTTTTTACTCATGGGCTGTTTGGAATTTGTGCATAAGCACAATATGGGCTGTGTTCTTGGAATAGTCTACATGGAGTGTGGGGATTTCATCAAGTTATGACTTCCATAACGTCAAAGTCATATTCAAACTATGCTCTCACTAAGAAGCCAGAAATCTATATCTCATCATTCACAACAATTTGGGAGAACATGCTTAAGCTTGTCTACCTAACACTGCATGGGGATGGGGGATGGTTAACAATCACTGCAATCATCGAATGGGTCAATCCAAGACTATCATGTAGGCTCTTAAGAAAGACATCTCAGTTGATGGAAAGATCATGATGGTATCACTTCTATTCCCAATTCAGAGATTTTTGAGCAGCTTGCACTCATGGGATATCAAACTGATTCAGATAAGTTAACTTTTCAGAAGGGTGTTCTCTCACCTTAATGGTGGTTCCTTATACATACTCTACTTCATTGTCTTAGCCCTAAGAAGACTGATTGGGAGCAATTTAGTAGTAAAATATGCTATGTCTTATCCTGCTAGAACAATAGGAAATACAACTTTCTCTGAGTTGTTTTTTAAACATATAGGTCACCAACATGGAAGTCCATAAGTTTTTATTGATATAGGTTTATTCGATTTGCTAGATATGCAGAAGAAACAGCTTAAGACACACTCCATCACATATCCTGTACCCTCTCTAAATACCAAGGTTTTTAGCAACATGAGGAGACTTACCAAAGGATATACAGGTGTAGAAATTGGGTTATTTCCTACTATGCTTACATTACCTACACCTGCATCTTCACCTACACCTTCATCTTCACCATCAATGATCACATCATCACCTTCAATATCATCTGAACCTTCCACTGAACCTACCTTTGAACCTCAACCTTCACCTGATGCAGAGCACCATGTTCCAACACCCAATGAATGACATCTCCATGCTGTTTACTCACATGGAAGGGATGAGGGTAGCTTGAAACTAATTGAATTGATGAATTTGGTTACCAAACTATCTGAGAGGATTGAAGTCTTGGAGGATGATTTGAAGAAGACAAAGCAAACTTATAGTTCTGCATTTACTAAGCTTATTCTCAGGATTAAGAAGTTGGAGTCTAAAGTCAAGACTGGGAAAGCAAGGAAGAGAGCAAGGATTGTACTTTCAGAGGATGAAGAAGATGATTCTTCCAAATAGGGGAGGATAGATGAAGACCTTAATACCTACTTTGCTCAAGATGATGAAGTTGTTCATGATCAAGATACTGCTAAAAGAGGACAACCAGAAGATAGTACTTCTGGTATTACAGTTAGTACTGCTCCCATAAATCTTAGTACTGCCAGAGAAACTCATAGTACTGTGTAGAGTTATATTAGAGAGGAGTAAAGAGACAAGGAAGGATAAAGGCAAAGCAATCATGACTGAACCAGAACCTGTAAGAAAGTCCAAAAAGCTATTGGAACAAGAGAGACCGGGTTTAGAAGAAGCTATCAGATTGCAAAAACAAGTTGATGAAGAGGAAAAAGTACAAATTGCAAGAGCATGAAGAGTAGCAGGACAAATTTTTAGCACTGGATGAAGAAAGAGTTACAACTGAAACTAAGACAGCCAAGGATATTGATTGGAATGATCCTTCAGTTTAAAAGTATTGGTATAAAAAGAATAAACCAAAGTCAGAAGCTCAAGCAAGGAAGAACATGATTGTCTACTTGAAGAATCAAAGTAATTACAAGATGAAAGACTTTGAAGGAATGAGCTATGATGAGATTAGGCCAATTTTTGAAAAGATATGGGATTTCAATCATAACTTTGTGCCTATGGATTTGGAAATTGACAAGGAAAAGAAGAAGCCTGCTGGAGTCTCAGAGAATTGAAATAGAACAAATTAAGAAGGAGATACTACAGGAAAAAGGAAGAAATCTCTTCCTAGAAAAGAACATGAAGTTTCTACAAAAGAAATAAAAGGTGTGGAACTATGATGATGAGAAGGAAGATCTCTAAAGGTTTTTTAGACATAGTTCTAGAGGGATGTTGCTGTAGATGCTGATTTTCTTCTCTACAAAGTATCTAATTATGGATTGGAAAGACTTTACACTTTATCAGAAAATTCTCGTTATTACAAAATAATTAGAGGTGATGTAAGCTCAAAAAAACTACAAGATTGTTAGTGAGATGTTATATGATTTGATAGACAAGATGTGAGGAGTTTATAAGGCTGGTCAAAGAAAGGTTAAGTTCTCAATCTAGAAGGATATGATTTAATGCTGTGGGGAGACTTGCATACACTTTTTGAGCCTGATGAGGAGAGTGAAATATGGGTGAATCAGAATGAGTATGATCTGATAAGTTGGAGTTTATGTGATTTTTGTGGAGTTCACATTCTGCTGATGAAAAATGGAATTGCCATACATATGCTTACAAAAACGAAGTATCATCTATGTCAAGAATATGATATCAAATATGCAGAGTAAAGGAGATTGGTGGTTGTCAAGAGAGCACACAAGCATATGATTACTAAAGGTCATCTGATCACAGTGAAGTGTAGATAAGTGTTTGAAAGAATCAATCACCAGAAGACAGAAGATTGAATCAGAAGAAAATTGAGATTAGAGGGTTAATCACAAGTTAGGGGAGGATTATTGGGCATAAATCTTCATCAAGAGTTAATATGCAAGGTATAA
The DNA here is from genome assembly GCA_026074375.1 of Tanacetum coccineum. Lineage (NCBI taxonomy): Eukaryota > Viridiplantae > Streptophyta > Magnoliopsida > Asterales > Asteraceae > Tanacetum > Tanacetum coccineum. The sequence continues at coordinate 16,644 of BQNB010046725.1, forward strand.
ACAGTATATGGAGTAGTACAGCCAGTGTTGTATATATACTGCTAGAAGAAAAGTTAATACTGCTGATGCTTAATGCTGCTGACTTGGAGATAAGGATGCAAAGAGATAAATATGGAATGTATATATTTTAGGAAGTTATGTATATGATTATAATTGTAATTGATCCTAAAAGTTCGGTAGTTATCTTGTAAAGGACTCCTTGTGGTGTATAAAAAGAGATCCTAGGTTAAGGTTTAGAAGATATACTTAAGAGACAGATATACATCTTTGAGAAAGAAGATATAGCTTCAAGGTTTGTAACCCTATTTACCCCCCCCCCCCCCCCCCCCCCCCCCCCCCCCCCCCACCCTAAGAACCCGAGTACTGTATATCCTTCCTAATAAACTACTTGAAGCCAACCAAAAAATAAGACAACAAGATGTGTTTTGTTCATTGTTCATTGTTCATTGTTTAGTACTGTTTCATTGATATATACTTCTAGAGTATTGAAGTGTAGATTCCGCATACACTTTGATATACAAACAAAGTCTCTACTATTGTTATTTTGGATTTATCCAAGTAACATACTCTTTACAAGGTAAAGAATCGATCAAGGCTTGGGATCAACACTAATTACCTTTGTCCGCAAGGGTAACTTGGGAATTTCTTTATATACTTTTATATTATTATACGTGTATAGATTACGAGCAATCAATTTTTGGCGCCGTTGCCGGGGATTTGTGATTAAGATTCTTTCGTTTGAAGTTTGTCGATCGTGATTTGGAGAACCTTTCGTTTTCAAAAGTTACGTTTTTTATAAAAATAAAAAAAATATATATAAAAAAGTAAAAAAAATATAAAAAGTAAAAAATAATTTTCTTTTATTTTTATAATTATTATAAAAAAAATAAATCAAAAATATAAAAATTGTCCATATAAAAAAAATAAAAAAATTATAACAAAAGTTGTCAAGGACACCAATAAATAATTATCTTCCATTGATGTATTATCCATTAGTATGTTCCCGTAACCAAATGATTTAAAAACTTGCCATGTGTGTCACTTACCAAATACGGTCTCACTTAAAATTTTAAGAGCTACCGTGAAGTAAGTTTGATTATTTGGTTCAAGTTGTCTATCTCGTTATCCGTTAAAATAGATTGTTAAAAAAAACTTAAAAATAATAATTTTAGTTTAAATTTTCTTTTTCTATTTTGTGCATGCGCACTCGTTCTCAAACCCGTAACCGTAACCGTCAACAACCAAGCTTTCCCCGTGTATGTTGGTAGAATCGTTAAATTTAGAAGAACCTTTTGATAATCCTCCCCTAGTTCCAATGGCCGATAACCGGACTATGGCGAAAATTGCTCCAAGCACCCACCGAGGGGTACGAGGATGCAATCGTAATTCCCGAAATCAATGCTAATTTTGAGTTAAAGCATGGTTTGATCAATCTTGAGATCCAACAAGCAAGTTTTTCGGACAGGATAAAGAGGATCCACATGGCAATCCGTTATGTCAACAGATTCACCTCAACGATTGAGATTCCGGATGTCCGAGCACGCTCAATAAAGCTTATGCTTTTCCCATTTTCTCTCGCTCAGGTTCAGCCCGGACATTTGGGCTAGAGAAAGAACGTCCTCGAATCAATTTTTGACATGGGATGATCTTTTTCAAAATTCATTAATCAATTCTTTCCTCCTTAAAAAACAACAAATCTTAGAAACAAAATCACGAGATTTCAACAAAGATTTGACGAGTCATTTTACGAGGCTTGGGATCGATTTAATGATCTTCTTCGAGCATGTCCACATCATGGATTTTCAGAACTACATCAATTAGATACGTTTTACAATGCCTTAAATGCTAATGATCAAGATTCGTTGAATTCCGCTGCGGGTGGAAACTTTTTGGATAAGATGCCTCGTTAATGCTTGAAAATTATCGAGAGTAAATCCAAAGTTCGTAATTCACGAAACAAGGCAGTCGTTGCCAAAGTGAGTTTGAATTCATCTACCCCCGGAATTTCACCCGATGTTGCTGCTCTTACAACCGAAGTTTCTGAACTTAAGAGTATGATGAAGACTATGCTTATCGACAAGCAAAAGCCAAGCTCCCCGTGCCATTATAAGCGGTTCGAGACAACAGTTGTGTAACTTGTGGAGGAACTCATTCTTATAGAAATTGTCCAGCTACCGATGGCAATGTTTATCCTAGAAAATATTCAAAGAGTACATTCATAAGCTGCTGAGCTAATTTTAATCAACGAAATACCAATTCCTAGACTTCGATGGTTGGCATACAAATCTGACCTCTCTGGTTTTCCTCCGATTCAAAACAATCAAAACCGTTTCAATCAGAATATAGGAAATAATTTCAACAAAAATCGGGGAACCAATTTCAATCAAAACCGTGGAAATAACTTCTACCAAGGACAAATTTACCAACCTCCGACTAGTCAACCACCGGTTTACCAAGCTCACCCTTATCAAGCTTCCGCTTCGTAAATGCAAGGTGTTTCAAAAACTGATTTTAAGAATTATGTCAAGGCTTCTTTTGTTGCAATACCCTTTGATGCATAATATTGAAGGAATATGCAAAATCAAGGCCAAGGTTTACAAAACCAGATGACAAATTTAACGGAAATGCTTTTTCTAAGTTCGTAAATTCCAATACCGCTTCGTCTTCGAGTTCAGGTTCTCTTCCAAGTAACACCGTTACTAACCCGAAGGAAGACTTGAAGGGTATTACTACCCGAAGCGGTGTTGCTTATCAAGGACCTACGATTCCTACTTCTTCTCCTAAAGTAGTGGAACGTAGAACCGAGGTGACAAAGGACACGGTTTTTCCTACTAATAACGGAATTACCAAAGACGTCTAACCTCCGTCTGTGTCCCAGTTTAAAACCAAAACACAGTTTCCGAGGCCAGTTGTTGCTCCCGTTAGCTTGATGCGATGCTAACCCAAACCGTCGTATTCCTTATCCTTCAGGCGGAAATGATGATAGCGCGTGAAAACGCTAACGAAAAAAAAGAGGAAATTCTACGAAATCTTTAAAGGATACATGAGTTCAAAATTTGCTTCATGGATGCTTTGGACTCTTATGCCAAATTTGCTTCAACTCTTAAAGCGTTAATCGGAAATTTAAAGAAAAAAACTTAGAGAGATAGGCCTAGAACCCCTTTGATCGTACATTACTTGACGGTCATTACTTAACAAGTTACCCGAAAAAAAAACTTGGTGACCCCGGCAGATTCCTTATTTCCTGGTAAATTTCCAGGGATGGGACGAGTGCGTAGCCATTGGCGATCTTCCAGGCAAGCCTAATCTCATGCCATTTTCCGTATGGAAAACGCTTAACCTTCCAAACCTGACTCCGACGTGCATGACATCATAGAAAAACTAGGGGAACCGTTCGATCTCCCGGCCCGATCGGTAAGTGCTAAAGTATGTCATCGTTAAAGATGTGTATTCAAGTTCTTGTCCGGACTTCGTGTCGTGATTTTGGACACTGACCTCGAGTACTCTTAAGTCTACGGGAGGTGTTTTCTTTAGACGGTCGGCTTTGATAGACGTGTTTACGAGGTGAATTACACCCTTCGACCGTGGGCAATGATGGCCAATTACTTACAATCTTGATAAACTTCGAGATACTCGTTAATTATAATATATGACGGCGAACGAATCGACGTTGTGAACGATTTGTTTGTGTAGGAGTCTCTCAGGAAGTTCTAGGTTTTTTCTGACATGATCGCGTGTGGCATCCTACTCCCGGTATGGGACCCGATAGTTTCAATTCTTTCTTCCGACTTCTCTCCTTTCGTGGATAGTGATTTTCTCCTTCTCGAAGAAGCTGATGCTTTTCTTGCTCTAGCCGACGATCCAACTTCACCGGAAGTTGATGAATCTTATTATGACCCAGAGGGACATTCTTATTCTCGAAGCACTCCTTAATAGTGATCCTTCACTACTCAAAACAAGGAATTTATTTGCGGGAAATTAGAAAGAACATTAAAATTTGTGAAGTAAAATGCAAATCTTCAATTGATGAACCTCCCGAGGTCGAACTTAAGGACTTACCGCCTCATCTCGAATATGCATTTTTGGAAGACAACAACAAGTTGCCAGTCATAATTGCCAAAGATTTGAGTGTCGATGAAAGCTGCTTCATGACGGTTTCTAAAGTCCAGTAAGAGAGCCATCGCTTGGAAATTCTCCGACTTAAAGGGTATTAACCCAGGAATTTGGTTCTTATAAAATTCTTTGGAAGAGATATGAACTAGCGGGCCAACATCAGAGAAGGGTTCATCAAAGGATCCCACGATGTGTCATTAAAAAGAGGTTGAAATACTTCTTACGCCAGATTAATCTACCCCACATTCTCGGGATATCGTCCATTGGTAGCCCGGTGACTGTGTGCCAAGAAAGGTAGGGAATGACTGTAGATACCAATGATGAAAACGAAATTAGTACAACTAGACTTGTAACGGGATGGTGGTTTGTATTGATTATCGTAAGTTGATCCAATGCCCACGGAAAGGTACCACTTTCCCCTTCTTGTCGTTTATGGATCAAATGCTCGAGAGACTCGCAGGAAATGAATACTATTGTTTCCTCGATGGTTTCTCGGGTTACTTTCAAATACCATCGATCAAAGCTTGGGAATACCAACATTTCACCTGCCCATACGAACTTAAGGACTTACCGCCTCATCTCGAATATGCATTTTTGGAAGACAACAACAAGTTGCCGGTCATAATTTCCAAAGATTTGAGTGTCGATGAAAAGACCACTCTCATAAAGGTTCTAAAGTCCCAAAAGCAAGCAATTGCTTAGAAACTCTTCGACATAAAGGGTATTAACCCGGAATTTTGTTCTTATAAAAATCTAATGGAAGAGGATTATGAACCAGCAGTCCAACATTAGAGAAGGGTTAATCCAAAGATCCATGATGTCATTAAGAAAGAGGTTGAAAAACTTCTTGACGCTGGATTGATCTACCCAATCTCGGATAGTCCTTGGGTGAGCCCAGTGCATTGTGTGCCAAAGAAAGGAGGGATGATCGTAGTAACTAATGATGAAAATGAGTTAGTACCAATTAGACTTGTAACGGGATAGAGAGTTTGTATTGATTATCGTAAGTTGAATGAAGCTACTCGGAAAGACCATTTCCCTTTGCCGTTTATGGATCAAATGCTTGAGAGACTCGTAGGAAATGAATACTATTGTTTCCTCGATGGTTTCTCGGGTTACTTTCAAATACCAATCGATCCGAAAGATCAAGAAAAGACCACATTCACCTGCCCGTACGGAACGTTTGCTTATCGCCGCATGCCTTTTGGTTTATGCAATGCACCAGGCATGTTCCAGAGATGTATGATGGCTATTTTCCATGATATGATTGAAAAGACAATGGAAGTTTTCATGGATGACTTTTCAGTTTTCAGAAATTCTTTCTCTACATGCCTTTACAATTTAGAAAAGATGCTTAAACGGTGTGAAGACACTAATTTGGCTCTAAATTGGGAAAAAATTCATTTTATGGTGAAAGAAGGCATCATACTTGGACATAAAATTTCAAAGAAAGGAATAGAAGTCGACAAAGCCAAAATAGACGTCATTGCTAAATTACCTTACCCAACTACTGTTAAGGGTATTAGGAGTTTTCTCGGACATGCAGGTTTTTACCGTAGATTCATCAAGGACTTTTCAAAAATTTCTCGACCCATGACACATCTCCTTGAGAAAAACACTCCTTTCATTTTCTCAGAGGAATGCATTCAAGCTTTTCAGACCTTAAAGAAGAAATTAACCGAAGCTCCAATTTTGATTGCCCCCAACTAGGACCAGCCCTTTGAGCTTATGTGTGATGCAACCGACTATGCCATAGGTGCGGTTCTGGGGTAACGAATTAAGAAACACTTTAGGCCTATACATTATGCAAGCAAAACAATGACCGAGGCGGAATCGAACTACACCACAACGGAAAAAGAAATGTTAGCTATGGTGTACGCTTTCGAAAAATTCCAGTCATACCTCATCATGAATAAAAGCATAGTGTATACGGACCATTCCGCCCTTAAGTACCTATTTGCTAAGAAAGATGCCAAGGCAAGATTGCTAAGATGGGTTCTACTCCTTCAGTAATTCGATTTTAAAGTAATTGATACGAAGGAAGCTGAGAACTACACAACAAATCATCTTTCCCGATTAGAAAACCCGTATGAAAATGTTCTCGATCCAAATGAAATAAACGAAAATTTTCCTCTCGAGACACTTAATATGGTGACTTCTCGTGGTGACCCAAGTGCCCCATGGTTTCCCGATTATGCAAATTACCACGCGGGGAATTTCATTGTCAAAGGAATGTCAACTCAGTAGAAAAAATTTTTTTTCAAAGATGCCAAACACGGGACGACCCTTTTCTTTTCAAAACCTGTGCGGATCAAGTGATCCGACGATGTGTTTCGGGCCAAGAAGCTGTCGACATCCTCATAGCTTGCCATAGTGGACCCACCGGGGGACACTACGGTGCCAACTACACCGCCAAAAAGGTTTTTGACTCCGGATTTTATTGGCCCACAATCTACAAAGATGCCCATGAGTTAGTCAAAAAATGTGTATCATGATACAAACTGCTAGGAGTTATGTAATTAAAACCGCGGGGCGGGGGGGGAATCACCGGGAAGCTAACAACCTTAATGAACTTAATGAGCTTCATGATCAAGCATACGAGAATTCTTTTGAATTTATAAGGAGAGGACGAAGAAGCTTTATGACTCAAAGATCAAAAACCGCATTTTCAATGTTGGTGATCAAGTCTTGCTTTTCAACTCTCGTCTAAAGATATTCTCGGTGAAGCTTAAAACCCGATGGTCCGGCCCTTTCACTATAACCGAAGTTTTTCCATATGGCACTGCAAAATTATCTCATACTGACGGATCAAACTTCAAAGTGAATTGCCACCGACTTAAGCACTACTTCGGAGGGGACACACCAACCATAGTTGTCCCGGATCTCTATACTTTCCCTAAGGACGAATGAATTCAGGGATCGAGTCAAGCTATGTGACTCGGTTACCAAAAACAAAGCGCTTCGTGGGAGGCACCTCATGCTTATCCATTTTCTATTTTCTTTCTATCTTCTAATGTTTTATGAGGAGACTTGTACTCTTCCGTTTCCTGTTGTGTTTGTACTTGTGATTTTTTGCAGGATTGACCCAAATTTTCTAAAGACTCTCGTGTTCGGTGTTTTGTCCCGGTCCAGTCGAGCTTCCTAGCCTTTGCTTGCTATTAGTTTGGGGAAATCCGATATCCTAAAGATTATTATCGACTAACATTTATCTTTTAGCACACTTGATAAACGGCTTAAGATTTTTGTGATACTTTCTTCAGGCTTGAGTTATGCATTCGACCTTTTTGAGTTCTAGTATGGGGTTTTTAAGTCTTAGGCTAGGAAACATTGAGGACAATGTTTGATTTTAGTATGGGACATCAGGAATACTTAATTTGGCATACTATATGTATCACAATAATAAATATTTTGCTTATCCCTTAAAGAGCCTTAGGGTATATGGGGTAAGTAGAATTTAATAAGTGAAATTATAGCCTTATTCATTCCTTAAAGAGCCTTAGGGTATATGGAATGGATATTGTTGCTTAATTTTTGTCTTGTTTGTACCTTAAAGAGCCTTAGGGTATATGGTGCAAATAAGATTGGTCCATTTATGTCTTAAAGAGCCTTAGGGTATATGACATGAATGGTGCCTTGCTTAAGTAACCTAATAAAAGCCAAATTTTGGTCGCCTCGATGTGGACTTTAATCTTGATGACATTTGATCTTTTGAAAAGGGCTAGGAGCTAATTATTGCGACTTTACCGTTACGCTTTATTTTCGGAATTAATAAGTATCGAAATAAAGTCTTAAAGAGCCTTCGGGTATATGACTTAAATAAAATCTTGAGATACAAAATTAGGAATAAGGGAGGAAAAGTAAGTACACAATTAGCTTTTATGAGTAGTGTTAGCATCATAACTTGTATTTTACAATGATCTTGTTTTTAAGCTTGGCTTGGAGAAGTGAAAGTCGGGGACGATGAATTTATCCATTTGGACACTTTTTGTGCTTTTTGTTCTGTGATCCTAAAAGTTATCAATGAATAATGAAAAGCATTACATTATGTCACACATGAATAAAGTATAAGTTGTAGTTAGGTTAAAAATTATAAAATCATAAAAATGAAAAAGTTTTGAAAATGGGAAAATATGGTGTTTTATAACTTGTGATTTCTTAACTCTCTCCACAAAAATCTTTGCTAATTTATATGATATGATAGGTAATGAGTGTGATATTCCATTTCCCCCATATGTTATAATTTCTTATACACCCGAGTGAAAGAGAGAATCCCAAACACTTATTTGAGGTGCTAGTATATACTTTCCATGCTTTTTATTACGAGGTCTAGAAAGTTGTGTTGTAGAATATGTTTAAAGAGTAGGTAAAATGACCCCTTATATTGTTATTGTCAAGATAGAAAAGCCAATTTGCTTGAGGACAAGCAAATCCTAAGTGTAGGGGTATTTGATGAGGTGTCATTTTATACACCTTTTCGGGGGACCCCCAAAATCATGTGTTTATACCCAAAATAAGTACTTAATCGTTCCTTTTTAGGTATTTCTCATTTGGAAAACATTTGGATAAATTACACGTAACTTTGGCTCATTTAAAGAAGAAACGAACAAGACTACGGACCAACACCAAGACTCTTGAATATTTGTGCTCACAGAGCCTGGAGACGGTCTCATATGCTATACTAGACGCCGTCACAACTCATCAAGTGATGGCGTCACACATTTCAAGACGGCGTCAGCTCGCACCGACTCAAACGCAAATCTAGAAGATTCATTTTACGACGGCGTCACAACGCCGTCGCATTGATTTTCTTATATATTGATATGTGTGAAAACACATATCCGTTTTATATCAAAATAGGCCCTAAAATGACAAAATTGTGCCTTAAATGCTTGTATATTGCTTGTTTTGTCTTTGTGATTGTGTAGGTACGGATATTGCAAAAATCTCAAGAAAATGGTCAAAACCGGACAAACACGGACACAAGACGGGAAGAGCACACAAGAAACAGGGGATTTGATAGCCAAAAGACAGCCTCAGTCAACTCTTGGTCAACAATGAAAAGTTAAATCCCAAATATCCAAAACCAATCCCTCAAATTTCCACAAAACCCTTAAAGTTAAACCAAAGTTTCAAAATATAACCCTAAACCTTAACGGGTGTTATCTCTTTATACTATAAGAGATAACACCTGTTATCTTATTGTTAGCCCAAAAACAAATAACCTGATAGCCCTTCCTTGGCCCAACACCACATTCCATGGCCTATTTCTTTTCATATAAGCCGAAGTCAAAGCCCAAAAGCAAGCCAGTTAAACTCTCCCACCCTTATACAATTAAAAAGGGCGGGAAAAGTGGTTTTACACAATTTACCGTCTTCTTCCTTTTACTACAAGGTCAAAATCAAGGGGTAAGTGCAAATTAAGGGCATGGAAGGGTAATTCAAGTGGCTAAGTACAACTTGGCAGAGTATCACGTCATGAGAAGCTTATATTGGTCCATATGTACAAAAATGCCACACGGGCAAAGTGAGAAAACACTCCAATCATGTGGGATTTACACTAAAATCACTCATATAAGTAGCACAAATGATCCTGACACACGGATGCCACGTTGGCAATCCGTGTGTCCCAAAATCTAATCCAATGGCTGAGAAGACTCCTCCAATGATTAGAAGATTGAGTAGCCAAGATGGAATGGAGCGTGTGAAGGACTCAAGAGCCTAGAAGCTTAAGCTAAGGGCTATAAATAGCCCTCACTCACTCACATAGTTGAGCTTCTTTTTTGGCATTTTTTTAGTTAAAAAAAAGCTTTATGTATTTTTAGTTTAAAATGTAATTTTCCTTATCAAGCCTTTGTAATTTCCTTTTATCAAACTTTGTAACCCGTTTTTAGTATTAATAAAATTCTCATTTTAAGTTTTCATAAGCTGTTTTCATTATTAAGCTCTCATATTCTCAAATGTTTGTGCTATTGTTCCAAAAGCTCTTAATAAGCTCCTTCTAGCTCTTTCAAGTCTTTAAGCTTGGAATTGAGCTCTAATAAGCCTTAATCTACCGAAACTTTAAAATCAGCTTAAAAACCCTTGCTATTTGTATTTTGGACTTATGGAAGATGAGCTTAACCTGGAAGAGCTCATAAGGACTTATATTGGCTTATTTACAATAAGCCAAAGCTGTAGATTGTTCAATTGAGTCATTAATAACCTTTGTTTAGCTAAGGTTCTAGTAAGTATTCATTTAAGCTTTCCTGTCTTAAATTTCTTAGTATAGCTTAGCTTATTTTGCTTAATTGTTTGCTTATTTGTGCTTATTATTGTTTCAATATGCTTATTAAGTAGTTTAGATAATCTGTCTTTAAGTTCAGTAGCATAGATATTAGCTTTCTTAATTTTGTCTTTTAAAATACTAAAAATCCAAAAATAATAGTTTAGCTTATAGCTTATTAGTTTGGCTTTTTGTCTGCTTAGGATTGCTCATTAGGTTGGTCATAAGCTTTCTATTATCTGGTATTTAGTAATTGAGCTTTTATTTCGTTTAATAAGCTAATATGGATATGAGTAATGTTAAAGGGGTGTTTGGCATAACAGATTTAACCACAAGTTAAAATTGCTAGTAGCCAATTGATCTTTGGATATTAATTTGAATCTCTAATCTAAGGTTCCTAGAATAGGTCTTATGAGTTAGTTTAGAGTTAATCATATTCTTCATAAGCTAGTTAATACAAGCTCAAATTTGTTTAGTCTATCTTGCATTATTAAGTTTATTTTTTTAGTAAGTGAATTAATCTTAGTTGCTCTTAGTGTGGTTTTAAAAAGTGTTAGAATGAGTATTATTAGGACTGCATTGGATAGAAGTTAGGATTTGGTCTTTTTGTTTGCTTACTGCTTCAGTAGTTCATAAGGGCATATAGTCATTTTATAGTTTGATTTTCACTAGGTTTTAGTCACTCTTAGGATTTGAATTTCATAGTTTAAGTTGTCCTTAGGTCATTAATCAACTTTTTCAATTTGCTCTTCCAAATTAATCTCATTTGCTAATCTAAATTTAAGCTGCAAAATGGCTTTTTGTCTTTCGGAAAACCAAAAAAAATAAACTCAGCAGGATCTGAGTTGTACAAGCTGTTTTCAATCACGTTTTTCAATAAGCTCTAGTTTTCAAAAGTTGATTTAAAAAGCTTTATCAAGAATACTTTTAGCTGTCTATTCAGTAAAAACCAAGTTCCATTCATTAAAGTTCTTGTTTAGTTGCTTAATTTTAAGCTCAAAGTGCCCTCAAGGCCTGTTTTTTTTTTCATAAGTGCTTATTTTGATTTCAGCTTATGGCTTATATCTTTGATCTTATTTTTGTCATTTTCAGTTTCTTAGGGTAGGGCTTAGGTTAGAAAATTTAGCTTTTAAGTCTTAAGTTTTAGCTTATTTTAGTCTATTAGCTTATTTAGTTTAAGAAAAAAAACCAAAAATAGTAGTTAAGTAGTTTCTGTCAAGTTATAAGCTGTTTAACAGCTTATTTAGGGCTTTTCATAAAAAGTTTCTTTTATTAAAATTACTTATTTTTGGCTTTTCTAAAACTTTGCTTTTATAAGTTTTCAAAAAAAAAAGAGGAAGGTGGAAATCGGGGGTGAGCAAGACTAGAACCCCCGACCTCAACACCCTCAGCCCTTTTATAACACACACCACACACTACACTACCAACACGCCCTGGGTCTTTTTCGTTATACATCTACAATATTTAATACTTATACACGTTTTTCCCAAATAAGCTTTATAAGCTGCTTAAGCTTATTTCGTGGCTTATTCATTAAGCTGTGACCTCAAGCTTATTTTTCCTAGGTTCTAATTAGTATAAGCTATTTTCTGTATTTTTTCAAGAATTTTTATAATTAGTTTAGTATTTTTAAATATTTATTTTTGTCAAAAACTTTAAAAAAAATCATAAAAAATAGAAAAAAAATCAAAAAAATATAAATCTTTTTTAGAAAATTTTCTTTTAACATAACTTTTATAGGAAAATTAGTTTTGCTTTCGTAGGGTTTAATTTGCAAAATTTCAATTTTTAAAGAACATGATTTGTTCCCGTTTTCTTTTTTTCGTGTTTTAAAGCTCATTTCAATTCCGTTTTTGTTTTAGTTTTCTTTAAACTTCCTTTTTAGTCAATTAGAGTCCATTTAAAAAGAAAATTTTAATTTAGGTTTAATTTTAGAAATTTAGGGTTTTTGACCTCCGTTTAGGGTTCCCGTTTTGCGTTTTTAGTTAAAGTTTGATTTCTCGTTATTCGTTTTCGTGCTTAATTGTTATTATTTGCTTATTTTAATTTGTAGGAGTAGATAATCAATTAAATCTTTGTCTTCATTTCAAATCATTGTCCGAACATCAAATGTGGTTTTAATTTCACAAATCGTTGGGGGATAACGACCCGGGAATCATACTTCCCGGTTAATATACGTATTATATTATATATATTTTGAAGATTTTCCTTTTTACCTTTATCCTCAAGGGTAATTTGGTCATTTTCCATCATATTATATATTTTATTATTACGTATATAAGATTCTACGAATCAACTGTCTTCTTCGATTTACCTCGAGCTCAAATCAAAGGGGTAATTCCAATTAAGTGCGTGGCTCAACAATTCAAGTAACAAGGAATGAGTGGGCAGAGTAAAACGTCATAAGAGCCTCTTATTGGTCAATCCCCAAAAGGGAATGACACGGGGGCAAAGGAGAAAACACACCTATCAAGAGGGATTTGCACTAAAATGTGTGAAAAAGAAGCACAATGGATCTGACACATGGAATGCCACGTTGGCAATCCATGTGCTCACCAAAGTGATCCAACGGCTCAAATTATGACTCAATGATTGGAATTTATTCAAGGGCCAAGATCAAGACACGGAGAGCAGAGCAAGAGACCTAGAACCTTCATTCTCAGGCTATAAATAGCCCTCACATTCACACACACGGGATATCTAGTTTTTTTTAGCTTTTAAAATTTAGCTTATGTAATTTTTAGCTTCTAAACTTTAGCTTTTGTAATTTTCAAATTCAGTTTTAAAATCTTGTAATCAGTTTTCAAGTTAATGAAATTTAGTGTTCATTTATACAATCTGTCATAAGCTCTTATCATTTTCAAATGTTTTCAGTCACTATTCCAAAATCTCCACATAAGCTCAATATAAGCTCTCTGAGTCTATAAGCTCAGATTAAGCTCATATAAGTCGTCTAATCTACTTAAACTCCTAAAATTAGTCTAAAACCTTTGCTAAATGGGATTAAGCTTCTTGGATGATGAGCTAGTAATGGAAGAGCTCATAGGACTTACTAGCTTATCCTTGAGATAAGCTAGAGCTTGTAGACATCTCTTTGAGCATCTTAGCCTTTCTTTAGCTAAGGCTTCTGTAAGTTCCCTATTTCCATTTCTGTCTTAAATTTCTAGTTTGCATTTGCTTATTTTCTGCTTATCTCTTGCTTAATTGTGCTTAAATCTGTCTTATTGTGCCTATTAAGTTTGTTTGATCATTTGTTTTCTAGTTATATAGCTTAGATCTTAGTTTTATTGTTTTTTTTTCTTTGTCTCTATTCTGTCAAAAAGAAAAAATAATATACAAGTATAGTTATAAGATCTTCAATTCTAGCTTAATTGTTTGTTGAAATAGGTTCTTTAGATTTGTTATAAGCTATTTGTTATCTGGTATTTAGGATTTAAGCTCTTAATTTCATTTTCATAAGCTAATATGGTTTTGAGTCTAGTTAAAGGGGTGTTTGGCACATCAGTACTAACTACAAGTTAGTACTGCTTGTGGCCTTTTGGTCTTTAAAATTTGTTTTTTTATCTCTCATATAAGTCTGTTTTAGGTAGTTTTATAAGCTAGGTTAGAAGTTATTTAGGATTTAAAAGGTTAGTCTAGTAAATATTCAAAGTCTGTTAGGTTTAGTTTACATTATAAGCTCTAATCATTTCTAGTGTTTGCATTAGATGTTATTAGCTTAAGTTTTGAGTTTTGTTAGTGTTAAAATTAGTTCATCAAGTCTGCATTAACTAGTCTTTATCTTTGGTGCATATGCATGTCAACTGCATCAGCAGTGTTAAAAAGCATAAAGGTCATTTTCTAGCTTCATTTTCAGTAGGATAAAATAGGTGTTAGGTTTTAATTTTCAGCATAAAAGTAGCTTATATATCATAGTTTACATGTTTGCAATTAGTTTTTAAATTCTAGCTTATTTTGTCATCTAAATTTAAGCTGCAAAATTGCCTTTTGTCTTTTCATTTTCAAAGTAAAACTCAGCATGATTTAAGTCTTAAGTCTGTTTTCATAGTGCTTTTTCATTAAGCTAATTTGTTTCAAAATCATTTTCAGAAGAATTTTTAGGAAGCTTATTAGTTATAGAATAAGCTTGCATAAGCCATTTTCCCACAAGGATCCAAGAGCTTATCTAAAAATAATCTCAAATATCCCTATAGGGACTGTTTGGGTCTCAAGTTTTATTAAGTGCTTAATTTGTTTTCTATTGCTTATTTCTTTCTAAACCAGCTTATCAGGTTTATCTTATGTTAGTAGTAGCTTATTTTGTCCTTGCCTTAGCTTATTTATACTTATTAAGTTCTAAAATTTTTAAAAAAGCCAGAAAAAGTAGTTAAGTAGTAATTGTCTAGTTTTAAGCTATTTAACAGCTTATTTAGGGCTTTTCATAAAAAGTTTCTTTTATTAAAAGTGCTTATTTTTAGCTTATTTTTAGCTTATTTACAACTTTGCTTTTATAAGTTTTCAAAAATAAAAAAAAGGGGAAGGTGGAAATCGGGGGTGAGTAAGGCTCGAACGCCCGACCTCAACACCCTCAACCCTTTTTATAACAACTCAACACACACTCCACTACCAACGCGCCCTAGGGTCTTTTTCGTTAAAGCTTTACAAAATTTAACTCTTATACACGTTTTAAGCTGTTTCATAGCTTATTTAGGGCTTTTCATAAAAAGTTTCTTTTATTAAAAGTGCTTATTTTTAGCTTTTTTTTCCTAAGTTCTAATTAGTTCAAGCTATTTTCTGTATTTTTATAAATAGGTTAGTATTTTTAAACATTTATTTTTGTTAAAAACTTTAAAAAATCATAAAAAATAGAAAAATAATCAAAAAATATAAATCTTTTTTAGAAAATTTTCTTTTATCGTAAAGTTTCTAGGAAAATTAGATTTGCTTTCGTAAGGTTAAAATTGCAAAATTTTATTTTTTAAAGAACGGGATTCGTTCTCGTTTACATTTTTCGTGTTTTAAAGCTCATTTCAATTCTGTTTTTATTCTAGTTTTCTTTAAACTTCCTTTTTAGTAAATTAGAGTCTATTTAAAAAGAAAAATTCATTTTAGGTTTAATTTTGGAAATTTAGGGTTTTTAACTGCCGTTTAGGGTTCCTGTTTTGCGTTTTTAGTTAAAGTTTGATTTCCCATTAATTGTTTTCGTGCTTAATTGTTATCATTTGCTTATTTTAAATAGTAGAAGTAGATAATCAAATCAATCTTTGTTTCCAATTCAAGTCATTGTCCGAACATCAAACGTGGTTTCAATTTCACAAATCGTTGGGGAATAACGACCCGGGAATCATACTTCCTGGTTAATATACGTATTATATTATATATATTTGTGAAGATTTTCCTTTTTACCTTTGTCCTCAAGGGTAATTTGGTAATTTTCCATCATTTAATATATTTTATTATTACATGTGTGATTTTATACGAATCAGTATGCAAAGCCATAATCCGATAATTTAGACCTCATCCATAGGATTTAGGCACAGCATCCAGACATCGCAATGTATTCAGCCTCTGTAGATGAGATGGACGTGCTAGTTTGCTTATTGGATGACCAGCTTACTAACTTATCACTAAGGAACTGAGCACTGCCAGATGTGCTTCTTCGAGTGTCTTGACAACCTGCATGATCTGCGTCTGTTTTCCGAATGAACAAGGTTGAATCGACTACACCCTTGGAGAATCCTTATGCTAGAAGGAACTTCGACAAAGTGTCATACCACGCCCGGGGTGCCTGCTTTAACCCGTAAAGAGCTTTCTTCAGACGGTAGACATGATGTGGACGATCTGGGTCAACAAAGCCTTCTGGTTGGCTAACATAGACTTCTTCCTTAAGCTCGCCAATTAAGAATGCAGTTTTCATGTCCATTTGATAAACTGTCATGTTTTTGCAGGCAGCATTGGCAAGAAATATTCTAATGGCTTCAAGTCTAGCAACCGGGGTGAAGGATTCTTCAAAATCAAGACCTTCTTATTGACGATATCCTTTTGCTACAAGACGTGCCTTGTTTTTCAACACATCACCATACTCGTCAAGTTTCACCTTATATATCCACTTGAGACCAATAATCATGGCATAGTTTGGAGGTGGCACTAATTCCCATATGTCCAGTTAATCAAATTCATGGATTTCATCTTGCATGGCTTGAAACCAGCAGTCTTCAGTAACAGCAGAATTGAAGTTTTTCGGGTTTGACTTTGGACAATACTGAGTTGTAGAAGCACCACAAAGCATCTGTAGCAAGCTGTTTTCGAGTGGATACCGGTCGAGAGGGGTTCCCAGTAATATTGTCAATAGGATGAGAATCGGTCCATTTTCAGAGATGTTCATGCGGCTGAGTGGATTGGTTGGGTTCAGTTGTCGTGATTACCCCAGACGATGATGCTTCAGAATTCGAGTCTGGGGCAAACACATTGACAAATGGTTCGGGATCAGCCGCAGAAAAAGGATTAACTTCAAAAGATTGCTCAGCTGCAACACCATGATGTACCAAAGAGGATTGATGATCCGAGAATGATGTTAAATGACTTCCCGATGGTGCATCTTGATCACAGGAGATAGATACTGATGGACCGGTTAAATTAACTGGGACTTGAACTGCATTAATAGTAGGAACTTGACGATCACCTGGTGGAGTGAAATATTCATCAAACATTGGTTGGAACAACAACTCCAATTCTTTATTGGTGGGAGGTACATATGGTATAGCAGGAGCAGGATTAGGTACGAGCCCTGAACTTATAGGTCCAGGCATCAAAAGGTTAGGTGCGGGTCCTGGACTGGAGTGTACAGGAGCCGTATGACCATTTTTAAAACATCAATCAACATGTAGTTTATTCACACTTCTCCCCTTTAAAAATTGCATATGAGGTTGCTATTTTTTGATTGAACAAGTGAATAAGACTATAATCAAAGGTACGTTGATCCACTTGATGATAGAACGAGCATGGGAAAAACATAAAGTTTGTTGATGAGAATGGTCATAAACAAGAAGATTTCTCTTCTTCCAACGATAAAGCAAACTGAAGCGTACACCTTTCTTTACTTTGAGGAACGGGGCCTGAAGTGTTGTCAGCAGCCGCCATATGTCGTTGAAGAGCGAGGCTTGAACTAATGTGAACAGACGTCATTTTGTCGTTAAAGAGCGAGGCATGAAAGAACTTCAACTCGACGACAAACTCAACTTTGTAGAAGAACCAGTGGAAGTTATGGACCGTGAGATCAAGCAACTCAAGCGAAGTCGTATTCCTATAATCAAAGTGCGATGGAACTCTAAAAGAGGACCAGAGTTTACATGGGAACGCGAAGATGAAATTCGTGCCAAATATCCTCATCTGTTTTCAATCATCTCTTCGAAATCCAATTAAATCTCGGGACGAGATTTCTGTAAGGGGTGGAGACTATAACAACCCACAATTTTCATAAATGTAAATATCCATCTATTAAGTTAGATGATGTACAATCTATCAGTTATATATGAACTCACCTTTTTCAGGGAAATTTTTCGCTTTATTACATTACATTACTTACTTTGCCAATATCTCAATATGCAATATAACCTGCATAACTAAAGTTAACGGGCTCAGGCAACCTATCTATGGCAATCCTATCTTCATATATGTCAAGCAAACATCATAACATGTCAAGTCAATATCATAATATCATTATTACAAGGTACATTATTCCTATAAGGTACCATTTGCAACATCATATCAAAACGAGCTTTAAACCATTATCGGATGCCCTAAACCCTAATCTCATGGAAGGGTTAACCCCTAAAGTGAATGCACAAGCTACTAAAGCATATGTACAAGCAATATAACATCTCATTTGAAATATAAAATCCCTTCAACTCAAAGTACAAATCTCTAAAAGCTCAATGTACAAGTCATTAAGCATGATCTCTAAAATAGCCGTTTTACCTCCGTTTTCATTCTAATTTCTTCACCACCACTTAAGCAAGCTACTACACTCATTTTACAAGGTGTAAACCCTAATTATTCAATTCATAAGCTTTCATACATCTTTTTATACTCAAAACCCTAATTCAAAACCCTAAACCCTAAAACCGAGCTAGTTTTTGAACCATGACTCGTTTCTTGATTTTTATCCATTGTAAACCTAAACCAATACTTAAATAAGTTATAATAACATAAATTACAACATTATCAATCATAATCCATTATTATTTCATCATTCTACTTCTATTATACAAGAAGCGAATCTAGAAAACCCTAATTGTACCCTAATTGTGATTTTGACCCGTTTACTCATTTCCAGACCATCTCATTCTCATGTAAGCAACCAAGAGTCATTGTAAACCCATAAAATAAGTTTACAAACCTTTATCTATCATTAACCGTCCTTTCTTCAATAGTGTACGAGAATTACAAAGCTATAAAACCCTAAAAGTCTTATATGAACCCTAATTCCAAGCTAAGGCTTATTCTTTCAATTTCAATCTATTTTAACTTAAACAAACGACCAAAATTCATTGATATAAGCCCTAGGATTTGTATTCCATCATTCCTAATCAAGAGTATGCAAAATATAAACCAAGAAAGTCAAGAAAACCCTAAACAAGCCCTAGTTAAACCCGTGACCTCATTTCTTCAATTCTAACCCGTTTTAACCCAAACCAATTGCTAATCTTTGTTAATCCTTCTTATATCAGATCTTAGGAACATATATTAACCATCCTTAATCAATTACACACGAAATAAAAGCTTGAAAACTTGTGAAAACCATGCCGAGTCCAAAACAGACCCGCACCCCATTTTTGGCTTCTTTAACCCATTTTAGCCCTAACCATGTGCAAGGCACTTACATAAAATCCTTCTAGAATCCCTCAAGCAGCTTATTCACCTACTTAGACCATCCCATGGTCAAATATGAGAGCACATGGCCTCTCTTTTGGCTTACTTCAGCCGCGGCAGCAAGAAAGGCAACCAACTCATCAAAGCTAGTTCATAGACCTTCCACACTTCATATTCTAGCTTATACACATCATACCTTAGCTCTTCTATGTGTCAAGATCAGATTAAAAAAAGCTTATGCTTTGCTCACACACTCTTGAAAATGGTTATAAATAGTCCATAACTCCTTCATTCCCAATCTGCACCACATCTCTCTTTCTCAAACCAAGATCATATTAAAAGCTTTGCTTGCTCACCACTCTTTAAAATGGGTATAAAATAAGGGCCATAACTCCTTCATACACAATTTGCACCACATCTCATCTTATCTCAAACCCATACGGCAAGCAATACTTGCTCCCATATGATCCTAGTTCATTAAAGAAGTTCAATAAGTGGAAAGCCCTGAGAATTGAAGCCTACCGATAACGATACAAGGTGTACTAAAGTGGAAATACTAACCCGAAATGACCCATTCCACCATTTTTTGATCATTGAAGCTCAAACCCAGGTTTGAATGTTCTAAGTCTGCTACTAAACAAACCTTATCATGTTCATATATCCTAAATATAACTCTTGTTTAAAGTTTTCATAACCCAATTCATGCTCATTCCCATTTTGAATCCAAAACGTACACCCGAAAACCTAAAATTTTCGCAGTTTTCTTAAAACTAAATGCTATAATGAATAAATAATTGTATACATAATTCCTAGCAGCTTAACATGTTATAATATCCACTTTAATGATAAATGAAGGAATTTGAACTAAACCACCCACGCGTTTAATTTTGAAACCCTAATTTTGTACCCTTTTTTACTTACTAGCTTGAACAAACTTATTTTAAAAAACTTGTGTTTGCTTAAATCTTCATATTTTAGGTTTGATTATAACTTATAAATGTCTTAATGAAATTTAAAATAAGCTTGCATGGCAATTTTGACATGTTTTGGTAATTATAATCCATCAAAGGGTATATATATCAGAAATTTCGAAACTTATAACTAAAAGGACTAAAATGTCATTCTTATGCACAGTTAATAACTATAAGGGGTCCATTATGTCACTTTTCAGAGTCCAAGGTTTACTTGGTATATCTTTCAAAGTTGAAGGACCAAAGTCGTAAAAACTACTTGCAATTTTCCAAACCCAGGGTCTAAAATGTAACATTTTGAAAAAGTATAAAAACACATTCAAAACATTACCAGACATAACTTTAATTAACGCTTGACGTGCTTAACATTTCCAGATATTGAATAAAACGCTTAAAACCGATCATCCGGAAGCTATATTGTACCACAATACTAGGGAGCTTCATATTAAGAGGTTTCATCTTGGTATTACGTTCTGACTGAGTTGTTGGGTTTACGATTTAAAGTGCCCTAGCTCCTCAAACGTTTACTGAATGACTTCTGAATTATGATGGCCCGAACGTGAATACAATAATTCCAAACTCTTCAATCAAACTCATAACTCTTAAAACTAAAGTTCTAGAGTACAATCTTCCTAAGACTCAACATATTTACTCAGGTTGCGTGACGTGGCTGTTTACTATCATTTTACTATATCAACCTTCCCTGGTTAAGATTGTGATAAGGTCGTCAGCTTTCATTTCAGAATATTTATTACATCTACCTACCAGGTGAGTTCATAGCCTCGCTTTTCAATCTTTTGAATGTTTTATAAACCCGCGAGGGGGATACATGCTTGTTACAAACTCTTTTACATACTCATTTATCTTATAACAATGTGATTACTTTTCAAAGACTTAATGAGTTCATAACCTCACATTTCAATACTTTATAAACCTGTAATACCTGCTATAAACCATGAATGCAAGTGTTTTTCCAACTGTATGCTATCCAGATATATTATTGCCTAAGTAGCTTCCAGTGCCATTATTTCCATATCATGAATCATTAATTACTTGCATTGCAAGTGAACGCGAATATTGTGAATAGATCTATTGGGGGTGACGGCTCCCGTTTGTATACCCATGCTTGAGGTAGCCAAACGCACTATATTTGTCCTAATAGGTAATCTTGACAAGTTATCTTTTCCACGGGGACATCTGTCCCTAACCAATATCACTACGGTGATTATCCACTGTTAATGGATATGAGTCGATTTTGAGCTAGCCTGCAATAATAATGTTACCCTGATTTTCCATGATAATTGTATTCGTTGCAATTATTACCATTATAGTGACTTGCATTCAACCATATAATATTCAACTGTTTTCTCCATGATAATACTGTTCTCCATGATATTAAATGTTCTCCATGATAATTATCCCAGTAATGCCAATATTTCCATTATAACTTGTATTCAACTATTACATTTCAAACCTATGAATTTCACTCAACCTTTGTGTTGACCCTTTTTAGCATGTTTATCTCAGGTAATTGAGCAAGTTGCGATACGGAGTGGCATGGACTCGAAGATGGCTGAACTGTTATCATTCAAACATGATGTTTTAGATTTTGGGACCTGCATTTTGTAAAAACTCTGATTATAATGAATGATAACTAAATTTTTCCAACAACGTCTCTTTTAAAGTTGTTTTCTATGATTATGATTGGATGTATCCTGAAGTCAATACCCCAATTAGCTTTCCGCTGCTATAAATTATAAAATGGGGTGTTACAGATTGGTATCAGCGCCATGGTTATAGAGAACAAGGTCAAAACCTTAACTATAACCACATTTCTTTTTTAGCCATCAAGGTCCTCCGTGCCACTACATCCGGAAGCTAGCAATGTAAATAAACATATTTATATACCATAACATAAATAACTTATGTTATTTACGACGGGGTTGTTAACAGAATGATGTCTTCTCCCAACCGCTCTACTTCCAATATTGAGGATGCTTTTTCCTCTATGAATATTCTTAACTATACTTCGGTTTCACCGGATTATTTCCCAGCTTCATCAGGAATGCATTCTTTTAACTCTTCCAGAAAAACTCTCACAGATAAAATGGATCCACCAGTATTCTATCTTTTCAACAGATAATCCTGTTTGAAGGACGTACAAGCATTTATGCTAAGGATCAACCTATTTTATCACCAATTCCTATTGCTTCACGCAGCAAGTTAGACTCATCTCCGATATTACCACCATCATTACTATTTGATCCTTGATATTTCTTTGTTCCTGAAGAACTACTACCACCTAAGAAGCAAATCCATTCTCCATCTTCTTCCTCAACTACGTTATTTAATTCATCTCGGAATCAAATTTATAATTTAGTATCACCATCTTCCTTAGTTTATACACCTACCCCTCCTCAGATATTTGAAATAGGAAAATGTTCAATTAAGATTACAAGAAGCATCATGAGGAACAAATTGAAGATATTTTGAATTACTTAGAAGAACTCTCTTTTCACCGCATTGAGAAAATGGAAGAATGACGTATTAATGGTAACGAACTAAAGACTGAACTCAAGGAAATCCGTACTCAGATTATCAAACTTCAAAAGAAACGGTTAGGACAAAAGGATAAGATTGCCTTTGCTCACTATAGAATTTCTAATCTTGAACGGATCATTGAGAAAACCCAAGCTTATCACCAAACAAATCAGGAAGATCTTTAGGATGTCATCTACCAGCTCAAAATCATCAACTTTTAAACTAGTTATAGCTTTATCCTAGCCATGAGATGTGTGGTATAAATAAAAACTCATGTCAAATCTTGACTATGTACAGTAAAAAGGCAAGTTATTTATAAAGGAAATCCCGTTTCATACCTTATTGTTTCCAACTTATCTCTTTCTTCCATCATCATCTCCATCATTTGTATCATTATCTCTGTCTCCATGAATCATACCATAACTTAAAATCCAAAAATAGGCATTCCTCTAAGCATTTAAGCATCACATTTTCTTTAAAGTATTACCTTTCTAAACTTGTGATGCGGTATATTCTTACTACATGTTCTCTTATGTTGATAGAATGCCTCCCAAAAGGACGTCAACATCCGAAACACCAGCCATAACTTTAGATGCTATTCGGCAACTGATTGCTGATCTTACTACAGCCATGGAAGCACAGACTGCTGCCATAGCAAGTGCTAGTAATCCTAACAATCTTACTGGAACTCCTGCAGTAAAAACGGGAAACTACAAAGAGTTTATCAGCTGTCAACCTTTCTGCTTTAATGGTACAGAAGGAGCAGTAGGCCTTATTCGCTGGTTTGAATGAACTGAATCAGTATTCTCACGAAGCAGATGTGCTGAGGAAAATAAAGTAACATTTGCTACTGGTACTTTAACTGATGATGCCTTGTCCTGGTGGAATGCACATGCCCAGCCTATGGGAATAGAGCAAGCTAATCAATCAAACCTGACTGATTTAAAAAAGGCTTCTGACGAACAAGTACTGTCCTCGAACTGATATCAAGAAAATGGAAGATGAATTTTATGGTCTAACTGTAAATGGAAGTGATCACAGACTTAATTATAGAGATTCCAAGAATTAGCATTCTTATGTCCAAACAATGGTGCCAATTCTGAGAAACTTATGAAGCTTTCCATCGGGGGACTACCGCAAAGCATTGAAGGAAACGTTACCTGCTTCAAAACCACAGGACCTAGAAGAAACCACCACACATAGCTCACAGCTAATGGACCAAATAATAAAGCATAATTTGTGCAAAAACCAATTGATCACAAATGAAAGGATTCGATGATAGAAGGAACACAACAACAACAAAAAACTACCCCAATGATCGCCGAACAAACCAATAACCACTCCAATAATCACATTAACAAAAATAACTACCAAATAACCGTAACAATAACAACCACAACAATTATCACCATCAGCAGCAAAATGGAAAGGAGGAAAATCCTAAGGATAATTGAAACCATGGATATTAATGGACCTCAGCCCTTTGTAGGAAGTGTACTCTGCATCAACATAGACAACCGGACCGGCACTGTTAGGTGTCCGATAATTGTCACAAGTAGGTCATCAGACCTAGAAACTAGTAAGAGCAAAAAGACCTATTTCCAACATCACTCTATCTCTCAACTAAATCTCGAGACATGTAACATAAGTATCAACTCTTTTTCATATGTAAAGTTCGTATGTAAAGTTATCTATGAAATAATAAAGAGATAATTCCGTTACATCTTGTTATCTGGTGGTATCAAAACTCGACATTATTTGTCGATTCTATCATACTCAAACTCTAAATACTCTCCTCATACCTTTGCAACATAAATTTTCATCCTCGATTATATGGGCGTCAGTACAATCAACATCTCAATATTATCTAACCATTCATGAACATGATCATTTTCTTACACATTACCAATCATGTTTTTTATGCTTAGGTAGACAATTATGATTATCTTATTGAAATGAATTAGAATTGCTTCTTCATTTGGAATAAGGAAATTATAAATCCCCTGAACTATGAATTTAATAAATACCACGAAAACAATCACAAGGAGTTGGATGCTTCTTATTGTAATGACTAATTATAAATAAGTAGGCTTAAGTATATAACATACGTACAAACAAGTTTCTTTCAATCCGTTTGTACAAAAACATTATCATTATTACCTTCATCATCTGTTCATTTCAAAATCTGTATCTCACATGATTAGCAACTCTCTTACAAATTCATAATCATTCCTTGACATCACTCATTCCATGATCTCTGTATTCTAAAAAATTTCTATATTCTGCAACGTAATAACAAGGAAACACACAAGAATCTATGCAATATCAAATGATTTCAATACCACTAGGTATGAAAATTTTGATAAAGACTTGTGATAGCATTCTTATTTGATGTTGACTTTTAAAGGTTAATGAATAACGATTCCTTACGATCTGAGTAGCGCAACGTATTCCATCCACCCAGATTCTACCAGAATCTAGAGAAATTCTATTGACTGTCACCAAGAGGTATGATCTTGAAAATAAGTAGACGTGTGAAAGGAGGTAATTATAATTATGGTGTACAACATAATTATAAATGCATCACACACGTGAACTTGTGACCTTGATTAGCCTAACCTAAATTCATGCCCAGTACCTACATCTAATCACTATAACTTTCAATTAAATCTCGGGACGAGATTTATGTAAGGGGTGGAGACTATAACAACCCAAGAATTTTCATCAAATGCAAAACCTATTTTACTATTATCACAATTGTACGGGGAAATTTTTTGCTTTATTACATTACTTGCATTGTCAATGTCTCAGTATGTCATGTAACTTACATAACTAAAGTAGATGAGCTCACGCAACCTATCTATGACCATCCTATCTTCATATATGTCAAGCAAACATCATAACATGTCAAGTCAATATCATCATATCCTTATTACAAAGTACATTATTCCTATAATGTACCATTCGCAACGTTATATCAAAACGGGCTTTAAACCGTTATCGTATACCTCTAAACCCTAATTCCATAAAAGATTAATATATAAAGTGAATGTACAAGCTACTAAAGCATATGTACAAGTATCATAACATCTCATATGAATATACATTCTATCCAAAGAAAGGTACAAGTCCTTAAAAGCTCAATATACAAGTCATTAAGCATGATCTCTAAAATAGCCATTTTACCTCCATTTTCATTCCAATTTCTTCACCACCACTTATGTACAAGCTACTATACTCATTCTACAATGTGTAAACCCTAATTATTCAATTCATAAGCTTTCATACCTCTTTTTTGCATTCAAAACCCTAATTCAAAACCCTAAACCCTAAAAACCGAGCTAGTTTCTAAACCATGACTCGTTTCTTCGTTTTTATCCATTGTAAACCTAAACCAATACTTAAATAAGTTATAATAACATAAATTACAACATTATCAATCATAATCCATTATCATTTCATCATTCTACTTCAATTATACAAGAAACGAATCCAGAAAACCCTAATTGTGCCCTAATTGTGATTTTGACCCGTTTACTCATTTTTAACCCGTTTTAACCCAAACCACTTGCTAAATTTTAATAATACTTATTATTACAAACCTTAAGATCATATTTTAATCACTTCTTGATCAATGTATGCGCAAAATATAAGCCAAAAACAGGAATTCGAACCCTTATGAGCTCATATGAACCCGAAACTCATTCTTTTGTAATATTGACCCATTTTAAAGGATTCCTTTACAAAATAACTTACCCACATACATCCTAAGTTGCTTACTCAGCTACTACAACAAATATCTTCATTTTGTTTTGATTAAAAAGCTTCACATGTGCTTTTGTTCTTTCTTTTTAAGTCATGGCACCACAAGGACTCCAACACCACTTCAATCTAGTTCCTAGCCTTAACAAATCACCATATAGCCTCTCCTAGTCACCCTCTAGACCCTCCACATGTCCATGAATAGATCCTAAGTGATCTTAAGAAGTCTCAAGTACAGAAAGGAAGCAAAAGAAACCAAGAAACGAAGCCCGGGAGTCGTTATTCTAGGCGTACGAAGTCGAAAGTCCAATTCTGACCCGTTTCCAAGTTATAAGCTCAAACCAGGTTCTCTAAGCTTATGTTCTGCTTTCATAACGTCATAATGTTCATATGATCT
>BQNB010046726.1:0-5000 GCA_026074375.1 Tanacetum coccineum
AGGAAAAATAGGACACTTCAAGAAATGAGTAGGACTATGTTGAACGAGCAATCGTTACCATAAAAGTTTTGGTGTAACGCCATAAAAGTTTTGGTGTAACACCTTATGAACTCTTGAGAGGTAGGAAACCTACTCTTGAATATTTTAGAGTGTTTAGAAGCAAGTTCTTTATATTAAACACCAAAGACTACCTTACCAAGTTTGACCCAAAGTCATACGAAGAACCGAAGAATCACTCAATGTGACTTTTGATGAAACTCCTCCACCCTCTAAGACATCACCCTTGTTGGATGATGACTTAGATGAAGAAGAAGCTATTAGGGCAACCAAAAAGAAAAACCTAAAAAATGTTGTTGAGGATGAAACACTAGAAATTGACAAAATAGTTAATATTAAGGAATCTAGGAATCATCCTTTAGAAAATATCATAGGAAACCTTAACCAAAGAACCCTTAGGTCACAAGCTCAAAACCAAATTAACTTTTTTTGTTTTATTTCAACTATAGAACCTAAGAATGTGAATGAGGATTTAGGTGATGAAAGTTGGATAGTAGCCATGGAAGAAGAATTAAATCAATTCGTTGCTAACGATGTTTGGGAGTTAGTTCCACAACCTAAGAATATGACAATCATAGGAACTAAATGGGTGTTTAGAAATAAATTAAACGAGAACGGTGTTGTTTCTTAAAATAAGGCTAGGTTAATTGCTCAAGGTTACAACCAACAAGAGGGCATCGATTATGATGAAACTTATGCCTCGGTTGCTAGAATTGAGTCTATTAGAATATTATTAGCCTATGTTTGTGCCTTAGATTTTAAACTATTCCAAATGGATGTAAAAAGTGCATTTCAGAACAGTTTTATCAATGAGGAGGTGTACGTGGCACAACCTCTAGGATTCATTGATTTGAAAAAATGGATCATGTTTATAAATTAAAAAAAGCTTTATATAGTCTTAAACAAGCACCCAAAGCTTGGTATGTTAGATTAAAATCTTTCCTTATTAAACATGAATATAAAATGAGAATGGTAGATAACACTCTTTTTACTAAGAAGAAAAGTTCAAATCTTATCATTGTTCAAATATATGTCGATGACATTATATTCGGATCGACTTGTCAAGACATGTGTGATGAATTTGCCAAAATCATGCATGACGAGTTCGAGATGAGCATGATGGGTGAACTTAACTTCTTACTTGGATTACAAATAAAACAAATGGAAGATGGTATCTTTTTTAATCAATCTAAGTATATTAAAGAAATCCTTAAGAAATTTGGTCTAGAAGATTCTAAACCAATGAAAACCCCTATGTCCTCCGATACTAAACTCACGAAAGATGAAGAGTGTGAGTCGGTAGATAGTACCAAGTATCGAGGCATGATAGGTAGTTTATTATACCTAACGGCAAGTAGGCCTGATATCATGTTTAGTGTCTGCCTTTGTGCCCGCTTCCAAGAGGCTCCCAAAACCTCTCATCTTGAAGTGGTTAAGCGTATCTTCCAATACATTAAAGGCACTACGCACTTAGGATTATGGTATCCTAAGGGGACCGGCATAGAAACCGTAGTATATGCCGACTCTGATCATGCGGGAGATTATGTGGACCGAAAGAGCACTAGCGGTATTCGTACGTTCGTGGGATGTTGTTTGACATCTTGGTTCTCTAAGAAACAAACCACTCTTGCTATATCCACTACCGAACCCGAATACGTAAGCGCCGAAAAGGCATGTCAACAAGCACTATGGATGAAACAAGCTCTTATCGACTACGACGTTGACTCGACGACGTCCCGATCATGTGTGACAATAAAGGCGCGATTGACCTTAACAAAAACCCAGTGCAACACTCTCGAACCAAACATATCGAAATTTGTCACCACTTTCTTCGTGATAATGTCCAGAAAGGACATATATCAATCGAAAAAGTGCCGTCCGTCGACAACATCGCCGACATTCTCACGAAACCCCTTAAACGTGAATCATTTAACTATCTACGTCTTGGTTTAGGAATGATGGAACACATTCCATAAATCATGTTAGTCCGCTTCTCTTTCTTTTAGTCTCGATTCTAGTCCGTGTTCCATTCCGTGTCATGACAATTTAACAACTTCATCTGAAGCTTGTTAAATATTTTAATTCACGAAAATCAAATTAATTAGTCACTCTTCCTAGTAAATTAGTGTCAAAAATCAGTCTAAAAAAACCCTTGTTGAGGGCGGCCCCCATATCTCAGGCGGCCCTAAAGCTTATTTTGGTGGCCCCCTGATCGATATGGGATATTTCGGACCGCCAAACATTATTGGGAACGCCATCTGCTGACTCCTTTTTTTTGTTTTCTTAGTCAAAAAATCTTTCTATAACCACAAAGACATAACCCAGTCTTGTGATTGCAGTGACGAACTTGACCAAACCACTCAAAAGATCAAACATTGTAAAATACAAAGGGAAGATAAAATGCAACCACGGACATCAATCTATACACTGAAAGAGCAGGTCTGGGTAAGGGTGCGTGAGGTTGGGTAGTTTGGGATTGGGCGGGGTGGTGGTACGGTGGCTGGCGGGGGTGGTTGGGTGGGGTGGGGTGGGGGGGTGGGTGGGGTGGTGGGATGGTGT
This sequence comes from Tanacetum coccineum, assembly GCA_026074375.1. Classification (NCBI taxonomy): domain Eukaryota; kingdom Viridiplantae; phylum Streptophyta; class Magnoliopsida; order Asterales; family Asteraceae; genus Tanacetum; species Tanacetum coccineum. The sequence goes on from BQNB010046726.1 coordinate 2,617, forward strand.
GTTTGATGTGTGGGATGGGGGGGGGGGGGGGGGGGGGTGGGGGGGGGGGGGGGGGGGGGGGGGGGATGGCGGTGGTTGGAGGGAGGCTGGGGGGGGTGGGGGGGGGATGTAGGGGGGGGGTGTGTGGGGGCGGGAGGGTTGGAGTCGAGGGCGGGAGGGTGGGGGAGTTGGGGGGGGGGAGGGGAGCGGGGGCGGGGGGGGTGTGGGGGGGGGGGGGGGGGGGGGGGGGGGGGGGGTGGGGGAGTGGGGGGGGGGGGGGGTGTGGAGGGGGGGGTTGGGGGGGGGGGTGGGGGAGGGGGGTGGGGGGGGTGGGGGGTGAGCTGGGTGGGGTGGGGGTGTGGGGGTGGGGGTGTGTGGGGGGGGGGGGGGGATGTGGGGGGGGGAGGGTGGGTGGAGGGGGATGGGAACGGGGGGGGGGGTGTGGGGGCGGGGGCGGGGGGGGTGGGGGGGGGGGGATGGCGGGCTGGGGGGGGGGGGGGGGTGGTGGCGGTAGTGGGGTGGGGAGGGGGGCGGGGGTGTGGGGGGGGTGGTGGGGGTGCGGGGTGCGGAGGAGGATATGTGTGGGGCGGGGGCGACGGGAAAATGGGTGGTGTTTGATTATGGTGCGGGGTTTGTAGGGGATTGGCCGGGGGTAGCGGGAATGAGTCATTGGGGGCTGGGGGGGAGGGGGGCGGTGGGAGAGTTTGTGGGGAGTGAGGAGGCGCGGGTTCTTGTCGATGGTTGGAGGGTGTGGTGTAGGTTGGGGGGCGACGGAGGGGAGGTCGCGGGCGGGGGCGTGGGTGATGTGCTCGGGGGTGTTGTGGGCAGGGTGTTGGGGGTTGTGGGGGGGGTGTGGGGGGGGGCGTTGGCAAGTGGACGGGGCGGGGGTGGTGCTGAGATGGGGGGGCGGGGTTGGGGGGGGAGCGGGTGGGGTACAAATTCGGGTGGGGGCGGGTGGCCAGGGGGCTCGGGGTCGAGGAGGGTGGCGGCGGACGGGCGGCTCGGGGGGGGGGGGGGGGGGGGGGGGGGGGGCTAGGCGGAGGGGCCGGGGCGAGGGGGGGCGTGAGGCGGGGCTGGGGTGAGGGTGGGGGGGGGGGGGGGAGGTGTGGCGCGGGGCACGGGGGGTTGGCGCGGGATTGGGGGGGGGGGGCGGGGGGGAGGGGGGAGGGGAGGGGGGTGTGGGTTGGTAGCGGGGGGGCAGAGGTAGGGGGGGGGGGGACTGGGTGGTGTGGGGGGGGGGATGGGCGCTGGGCTGGGCGGTTAGGCGGCGAGGGGGGGGGGTTGCGGAGGGGCGGATGCAGTGGGGGAGAGTAGTGGGGGGCGGGCTTCGGGGGGGTGGTGAGAGCGTGTGGGGCGGACGGGGGGAGTTGCTGTTGGGGGGGTTGGGTAGGGGGGGGGGGGGCGGGGGGTGGGGGTGGGGGGTTGGGGTGTGTGGGTAGGGGGGGGGGGGTGGGGGTTATTTTGTTGCGTCGAGTGTGGGGTTGTTGTTCTGGAGGTGGAAGTCGCTGTGTGAGGTGACAGGGGTTTGGTATGTGGGATTTGGGAGGCGGGTGGGGGGGGGGAGAGGGAGCGGGGGTGGGGGTTGGTGGGTGGTGGGGGGGGTGGTGGGTGATGTAGTGGGTGTGCGCTGATGGGGGGGGGGTGGTGGGGGGGGGGGCGGTAGGTTGAGGAGCGGGGTGGGGTGGGGATTGGGGTGGATTGGGGTGGTGGGGTGGGGGGAGGGTGGGGGTGTGGGCGTGAGGGGTCGGGAGGGTAGGCGTGGGGGTGGGGGGATTTGTGGGGGGCGCGGGGGGGAGGCGGGGAGGGGAGAGGGAGTGGATGGGTGGGTGGACGGGGGGTTGGCGGGTGGGGGGTCGGGGAGGGGGGTGGGGGGGGGGAGGGGGTCGTGGTGGTTGGGCCGAGGTCAGGGGAACGCGTGAGGGGCAGGTTTGTATGTTGTGGGGGGTGGTGTGTGTGGGTGGGATGGGCGTTGTGGAAGGGGGTGCGGTGTTTGGCGGTGTGGGCGGTTTGTGTGGGCTTGGAGGTGTTGATGGTGGGGTCTGAGCGGGGAGTTGCATGTGGTCGGGGAGTGGTGGATGGGAGTCGTGGGCAGGTGGTTATGGGTGGAAGAGTGTGTATGCTTTGGCACTGTGTTGGTTGTGTTGTTGTGTTGGGTTGGGCTTGTGGGTGAGTGCTACTTAGCAGGGGTGTAGTGGTGGGATCTGGGGGAGTGGGGTGCTGGTGGATGCGGGGGGTTGGGTAGCTTGAGGGGGGGTGAGCGGGAGGCGGGGGCGGTAGGGCGGAGGGGGGGGAGCTGTTGGGGGTGGCCGTTAGATGGTTGGGCAGTTGGGTGTTGTGGTCTTGGTGGCTGGGTGGGTCTGTTTGGGGACTGGGGGGGATCGGTTGCGAGGGGTGGGGTTGTGGGG
>BQNB010046726.1:15000-43539 GCA_026074375.1 Tanacetum coccineum
TCAATTAAGTAAAATCAAAATAACACCCTGCGACAGACAAGTCACCCAAAAAAGAATATGAAAAGAAAAAGCAGTTATCTCAAAAGAAAAAGGAAGAAGTTCCCAAAGAACCAAAGCAAAGAGGAAGAATCCCTTCCAAGGAAAACAATCAAAGAAGAGACCAAAAGTTTAGAAGATGTTAGAAAGATGAGCTCAAAGGAGTCCTGAGTGTAGTACCAATAAAGAAAACAAAAATATAAGAAACTCCCATAGAAGATTGAATCCTATCAAACAAAGTATCCTATTGTGTAAGATAGGAATACAAGATGTGTTGACAGAAACCTTCATGTACTATACCAGTCATTTAGTGTGATAAGGAAGGGGTCAAGGAAATTTAAATACTAAGTGGAATGCTTCAAGATTTTGACAGAATGTGGATGTAGAAACAAACTGTTTAAGTTATCAAGGAGAATACAGTTCTTCAGCTCCAAGAAGGATTTGATCTAAGCTTTGGGGAGATTACACACCTTGTTGAGCCAGATGAGGATGAGTAGATTTGAAAGACCAACATGAATACAATCTTTTGAGCTTGAATTACAAGATATTTCTGGGCATTCATATTTTTGTTGAATGAACAATGGACCGGCGATCCATATGATTGACAGAAAAGAATTAATCCCTTGAGTCAAGAGATGCTTATCAAAGTGATTTGAGTACACAGATTGGGAGTATTGACATGAAAGATTCACAAGGCTATCGAACTCCTTAATCATAAGAGCTCAAGTGCAGAAATGACAAAAGTGTTTGAAAGAATCATCAGCAGAATAGAAGATTTTATTCAGAAGAAACTTGTTGATTTAAAGGACAATCACAAGTTTAGGGGAGGATTGTTGGGAATAAATCTTCATATGACTTAATACTGCCAACCATTACATAAGGAAAGGATTTAGTACTGGCCAACCACCAAGTTAGTACTGCCAGCACAAAGTTAGTACGGGCCAATGAAACATAATACTATACAGCTATATTAAGAGGTTTGTACTGCTAAATAGTCAAAGCTGATGATATGAAGATAAGAAGGTATGGAGAGCTTTTCGGAATATTTAGTTTTGAATTGTAACTGTTCCTAATAGATAGGCAGATATATGTGTAAAGGGTTCCTTGTATTTCTATAAAAGGAGATCCCTAGAGTAGTGATAGTTAGAACTTTAACATACACACTTAGAGAGAATTTGTAATTGCTTCAAGGTTGTGTAACCCCAGTACTTAGAGAGTACTCGATTATTATAATATTGAAGCAGTGATTTGGTATTATATTGTTTTGAGTGATTGTCACGTTTTCATACATTTCTCTAGAGTATCAAGTGTAATTTCCCTCCGCCTACACATTGGTATCAATACACAAAGTTCTCATCTTTGTTATTTTGGACTTCCAATGTAACAAACTCTTTATAATACTTAAAGAATCGATCAAGGCGTGAGGATCAACAGCTATTGATGTATTTGATGAGCTCGACATAGAAAGATAAGGCGTATGAAAATACAAGAAACTATGATTTTCATTTTGGGTTTATGTAAAAATAATGACTGTTTGAGCACATGGAATTTAATACGTTCGAGAGAAACATTTTAGTACTTGGCTTGATACATTAAACTATCTCGTTCTCTCTTGGTACTAATACAAGAAGGTTAATGTTGTTTGAAATATCTAAAGTTGCTCAAAACAAGTTGTTACTGTTTGGGATTTGAAGAAGTATAATAGTATTAAGTTAATATTGTTCGCCCATGCTTTGTGTTGTTCGAAAATTATTAATGCTACCTGCTTTGATCGATCATGGTTAATACTGTTCGAGTAGGTTAGTACTGTTTGCACAAGGAAGCAATTACAACTGCTAGCTGTGTCCGAAATAAGGTTTCAACTGTTAGTTGTTTCCACTGCTAGTTAGCAGTTTCCACTGCTAGTTGTGTACGATATCGAACAAAGAAGAAAATTGGATCTCGAATAGAACTGAATTTTATTCAGTTTATTATTATTGATTTTATGGCTAGTTTTGGAGATTATTTGAATAGGTGATTACAAAGACAATTATATATTGTTTATCTGATGTTGTAGTTGGGTTTCACAGGTACGTGTCTTATCATATCTTAAAGTCATGTTTATGGCAGGACATTGATTTTAAAGATAACTTGTTTGTGCTTTAATGGTGTTGACGAAGACCTTGGCAAATCTATCAAAGGTTGTGTGATTTTTCTTATGAGTTCAATGCTAACATATTGCAAACACTTTGGTCTGGGTATCTCAAAAAAGATGAGGATAATTGAAAAGAGGTTCGGTCTAACTTATATTTCATAGATTATTTATAATTCGACGTACACGTGGATAGTTGCAAATACATAAGAACACAAGTTTGAGAGATTCAACTTCTTCAATCAAATTCGTTACACTCAAGTTTCATTTATCAGGTGATCACAACATAGAGCTATGAGTGCGATATTCAAGAGATGGTAAACATATGGATTTTAAGGGAAGCTTATTGATTAAATGTTTAACCATCTACATGCACCACTTGAGGGGAAGTGTTTACAAGTTGCATGTCTACAGAAGACCCCTATTGGATGATTACAAAAAGGGGAAGAAGACTATAAAGATATGATTTGCAGCTTATCATATATGGTGGCATGATACCAAGGATATCTGATTAAGGGGAATCATTGGAAGTGTGTGTCTCATTAGGGAGATAAATTACATCTCAACTCAGGGGAAGCTTTTGATTTATGATGAAGTTCGTACACGACTTTGTTTGTTTTGTCATCATCAAATAGGGGAAGATTGTTGGGATTTTAGATTTGATGATTACAAAATAAATATAAGAATGAAACAAGATGAAAACAAGAAGGACCAAAGTTGTAATTAATAAAGTCTTCAAAAGATAAGAATTGGAAGATTCTGAAGATATGGTCAAAGATAAAGATAAATATTAGAATGATTTACTTATTAATTATCTTTATTAGTTCCGTTGATGCCTAGACGTTCTTATGCTATAAAGGAGTCCATGGCATTTAGAAAAGATATCCAGAAAGTGTGGTTGTACACATACAATGTATACGTCTAGCTGTTTGGTGTAGCCCCATTTGAACCCTGATAGATTTGTAACCGTTCTAAGAGTTGATCACTAGAAATTGGGGCTTGAAGGAAACATATGAATGAAAAACCTTGTGATGAACATTGATGTTCTTATGTTATTCCGCTTGTGCTTTATATTATCAATGTTTATATATTCCAGATGACTAAACGATCTCCACATAGTGGTTTCCTGTAAAGACTGCCGATATGCTGAAAAAATGTAGCCTTCATCATAAGCCCCTTCATTGTATCCATTTATTCATTTCGAAATCATAAATATCCATACTCAACAAAGAGAAGCTCACCGGGAAGGGTTAAGGTCAATAGGACAAGCTCTCAAGAACATGATGGGTGGAAAAAGGAAGTGAACATGTTGGGGAAACTACTAAGAAACTATTATTATTATTATTATCTTTCTTGATTAATACATTATGTCTTTTAATATAATATGAGGACTAAGAATGGCAAATGACAATTACATTTGACTTGGATGACTCTCTCCATTTTATCATCCTATCAACGTTTTATGATTAGCAAATTTTATGAATGTGATATATGAACAATGCTACTACTTGCTAAATAATTTGTATGCTAGTTTACGACTACATATTATTGCTTGAATTAGTAGATTCTTAAATTTGGTAGATGCCGAAATCACTAGACTTAAGGAAAAGGAAAAACTGGAAATTTTCATTTTTCTAGAAAACGGCCCCCTTAAATACCCGGCGGCCCCCCAATATATTTGGGACCGCCTGGTAATATAGGACTGCCGCCAGGGGGAAAGAAAATTTTGAGTTTGCCTCTTTTTCTGTATCTTTGACCCTCCTACCTACATCCTCAAGCTGTCATTTCCCAGTTTAGCTAAACCATATTTGGCATCCTCTTCTATCCAAACCTTGCTTTTCCATGTTATACTATCTTTCCCATTATTTAAATCATCCAATTCTTATACCTCACTACCACCTTTACCTTCTTCATCATCTTCTCCTTCATCATCAATGTCTTGCTCAAACCACCATTCTAACTTCTCTAGAAAACCAAGAATGTCGGTAAGACAAGTATGGAAACATAAAACATCCACTCCAAAATCATCACCTTCTTCCCAAAAAGACTCACCTCTACTTCCTCCAAGAGTCTATTTACAATCTCCTTCACCACCATTATACAATCCCTTAATAGATCAAATGATCAACCAACTTCACAACATTTCCACCATCCTTGATTCACATACCAACCCATCCAATGCCTACATTCATGCACCACCTTCACCACCACGCAACCAATTCATCCTCCTTCTCATGCTTAAGTTGAATTTCACTCAAGCTTTTGTCATTGTTGCAAGTTTTCTAGACACCAATTCTACTCCTTGAGAAATGAAATCAACTTCATTCACTTTCTTCTCACCCGTCCCATACCTCAAACTCGTACCCCTCCAAATCATGTGTCACCAACCCCCTCCTTTTCCCTCTTTAATTAATCATTCTCATATGATTAATCTACCTAAATAATCGATCATATATCTTTTGATTATGGTATCTTCTACATTTCAAGAATCCACTAGTGTTGATATATGCCTCATTATGTCTTTATTTCAATATTATCTACTTTATATTGTAATGATTCATACAAACATAGTATGAATTTGTCTCTTCTCGTATTATGTCTTTAGCTTTATCTTATGAATGTACTACTGCTATTTGCTATTGTATGAGTTTCTTAATTGTTGAATGAAACTCCTTTTTGGGTGACTTGAATCCAATGTGTTATTTAAAAGATATTTGTATTGTATCTCTAACTTTATTTTGTAGCAAATAATTTTTATAAGATCGATCCCTTGGTGCCCCAAATAAGGGGGAGCATACATCAAGGGGGAGTCTTGATATCGTCAATTTCTTTCTTCCTACAACCACTCGACGATCATCCTTTTTGAATTTGACAAAAGGGGGGAGAAATGAAACAAAACTCATTAATAATGTGTAACTATTAATTTTATACCAAATGAATTTATATTTTGTCATCATCAAAAAAGGAGAGATTGTTAATACAAATAATGTCTAAAAATGTTATTTATACTTTTCGACCTCTCAACGTTTTGATAATAACAAAATATAAAAATGTTTACGATAAAATTAAACGTTTACAAATTATTAATCGTAAAATTCCATTTCTAAGATTAGTAATCACTTAAGGTATGAACAAACAAATCAGTAAGCATGATTAGTGATCAAGAAAATATTTTTCTCTTATCCATCACATTTTTACAAAAGAATTTCACAAAAATAATTATACAAAATATTTTCTAATTAGAAGAAAAGTTTTATTAAAAACTTAAAATTTAAAATTCAAAATTTTCCCCCAAAATGGAAGGTTCCATATCAGATACAACCTTCCCCACAAAAAGACAAAAAAGGAGCGTAGTCTACTGGGCAGCCCCCTTATATATCTTGGACCGCCGGGACCACCCCCAGTGACCATTGGATTTTCCTGCCTATAAATACTGCTTCATTCCTTGCAGAAACTTAGACCTCTTTGCACAAAATTTTCAGATAACTTTCTCTCTAAAAATCTAATTTCTCTCTCTAAATCTCTTAATCACTAACATTCTTAGATCTTGTTTCAAGTGATCTAATCTCTTCCCTCTCATTCAAGTGCAAGAGAAGAACATTCGTATTCCCCAAGAAACGAATTATTATTTAGTGATCTCTCCTCTTTTCTTCTAAGTACCAAATCTCAATTGTAATTATCTTGTGTATTTGTGTGATTCGGATTATGTGTAAATCTGATAGTGTAGATCTAGTGATCGTGTATTGATTGTGAAGTGGTAGATTGGTTCTAGCTAAGATTAGGACTCGACATCTAGCTTAGTGTTGGAAACTAACTTAAGCGACGTAAACGGTTTTCTCCACCTAAAGGGAGCTTGTTGACATAGTGAAATCTCAAGTAGGATACTCGGGGAGTGGAGTAGAGCGAAGAGGTGTTTCGTAGCCGAACCATTATAAAATCTTCCCGTCTTGGTTTGATTATTCCTTTCCTTATCTCTTCATATTATTGTCATTGTTATTTAGATTTAGTTTAGATTGCTATATTGTTTGTTCATATAGTGAATTGGTTAAACATACAACTCGAATCTAAATATTTTGAAAGCTAACTTTTAAAACATAAAATGAACCTGTAAACTATTCAACCCCTCCTTCTAGTTTCCATAAGCGCCTTTTAGCTAATCTTCACCAAGTACTCCATAAACGATTAAGTAACAATTCTTTGCAATAGTTATACAAAATGGGTTATTTACATGGGATAAATAATGCTATAAAAGTAACGTTACTTGATGTCATCAAATATCCCCCCACTTGAATCCTATTTGTCCTCAAGTAGCCTTTAGAAGTTTGTAAAAATGTATCCCTTAAGGATTTTTCCGTTTAAGCATTTATTTGATCTGTTACAAGTACACAACCAAACACCCACGGAATAGGTAGATGAAAACACTCAAATCACTCAACTAATCTATGTGGTAACATGTAACTAATTCACTCAATTGCTCGGTCGTGACGAGTATTCTATCATAGGCTTGTCAAGGATACACATCTCCACTACTAGAGCTAAGGAGTAACAATTTTATAAAGGTAAAATGAGTTTTTATTATAAGGGTTAGGGTTGATCATTCTATCAATCTTTCACCAAAAATACCACACCAACAAGGCAACTGAATCACACATACATGGCCGTAACGATGGAATAGACATGTGTGTTTGATCACATCCTCATTCGAGTTTAACCAAGGGTTAGGATGAAGAATGATATAGGGTATGAATCTTCTAACTTTCACCAAAAGTAGTAAACCAACAAGGCAGCTGAATCACACATACATGGCCGTAACGACGGAATAGACATGCATGACTCGATCACATCCTCATTCGAGTAAAACCCAAGGTTAATGATTAGGAAAGAGGAATAATTTTTTGTTAAATAAAAGATAACGAAACAAATAGATTAAGTCCAAACAGATAAGGTACAAGTTACTAGTCACTTTTCTCGACCGTTACCATGAAAAAGACACAACTATATACATAAAAGTCTTAATCATTGATAAAAAACAACAACCTAAGTTGGAGTTCCCGTAACGGTCAACTTTTCTTTTTATCCCATACTTTACATACTTTTACAAAAACAAGTGGCGATATCTACCACTTTATACAAAACTTTACATCGTTGACTTTTAAGGCGTATCTACGAATAATCGATCCTTCTCATAATTCCTTCGGTTTAAGCTTTTATGAAACGATTATCTTCAAATTTCCTCCTCTTTTTTGTTGTGATTTTTCTTATTTTTTCAATTTTTATATATACTAACTACGAATCTCGGTGTAATTTCACCATCTTCACGATCATAATAACTCCGGATAATTCCTTTGGTAATTCTTCATTCTTCGAACGTACCAATAATTGTGATGGTAGTAAAAATACATGAGTTTTGACTACTTTATACATTCTCATTTGCAATTTGCAAATTTATTCCCAACCGTACCAAAGATAGAACATAACACAAGACTCAGGAAATACATACTTTACACTTTAAGCAACTAGCAACTGATAAATGGACTTAATCTAACAGGGTAGGCTAAGGTGTAAATGTGTAACGAAACAAACAATTGGTGTTATTCCTAAAGGATTGGTTCTATTGGTTTATCTAGAGGTATATTACTCTTAAAATGAGAGTAAACAAAGGGTTTATACGGGATTTAACTAACCATTATAGTTAGTTAATAAAACAACATATAAAGGCTTTTTGGGTGTAATCCTAGAAATTTATTAATTTAAACAAGTTACTCCAACTAAATCCATAGTACTCGTTATTGTGGTCTCGAGTAGATATACCAAGCCAAGTTCTAAATTCTACAACATCACGGGCACACTCATATTTTTGTGGAATTTGGGTAAACATTTGGAAATGGATAAGGTTAAATCCTCATAATATCGTAATATGAGTTTATTGAGTGCAAGGATTAGAATCGAAGCAATATTCATAAAAGAAAAGCTTTGAATTTTGTTAAAATTTAAGCATAATTTAAGCATTTTAGAGTGAAAAATAGGATAAGTATGCATTCTAATTCCCATCCCCCCACTTGAATTATACAACATCCTCAATGTATAGATAAAACATTAAAAACGGGAATTAAAAGAATTAGAATGAGAAACCCCCCTGATATTTTGCTTGGTAGATTCTCCAAGTTAGGTTTATGAGCAAGAATGTGTGTTGTAAATGTGTCTGAATTCTAGCATGACTACAACACACAGAGGATTATAGATGATCGACACTTCACCAACATTGTCGATTTCTTTGCAGCGAGGTCCTGTGTAATATTTAGGAAAAACATGCAAAATCCTATCTCGGTACCTACGGTTAATTTTAAATAAACTAAACAAAATGTACAAGAGACCAATACGCGTATCCATAAACTAGAATACGCCGTATAGAGAAACCTGGAAAAAGTATCTAAATACGGGTTAGTCTGCCGAATACGCCGTATCATGTGCATGAATACGCCGTATAGACAAAACTGACAATAACGTTTAAAGTGCATAAAAATAAAGGACTGATAACGTCCAGACATTCAATACGCCGTATGGTATGGAGCGGATACGCTGTATTGATGTCTGGGAAGACAGACTCGATAAAAATAAATAACAATCCGGGTTGTCTCCTGGAAAGCACTTTTCTTTCAGCTAGTCTTTAAGTTTGACTTTTTCTTCCAGCTTCATTCTTCTTTTGCCATTGTCATGAGCCATCCCTCTTCCATAATGCGAAAAAATTCTTGATAAGCTTGACATGCATCAACGTTGGTTCTTGAGTGGTCGGAGTGATCACGTTCTTTAATGGTAACATACTCATCATCAGCATCGAATGAGTATTTCATCATCTCGAATCTTCTAATATTGCAGATTGATGGATCATGATGTTCCTTCTTATTGTCTTGAGTATTACCGGCGTTGTTTTCTCCATGATTCCTACCAAATATCGGTTAATATCAAAATAAGGGTCATAATCCTTTTTAGTTTTGGCGTTCGCATAAGGTCCCTGACCATGATTTTCCCATCGAGCAAATGGGGCATTTTCATGAGCATTTACCTTCCACCAATATTCTTCCAATTTCACAAATACGTCATAATCTAGCTCATGGAAGTTCTCAAAACTACTTTTCAACCCTGCGCAGAATTTCATTACTCCGGGAGTTGCACCCCTTATGATTCTTCAAATCTAGCCTTATGCATTAAAGCTTCTTCTTACAGCTTCCCATCAGTCAATTCATCATACCATTTGTGATCTTGAAAATAAGTCATACATTCGACTCAAACCATCCCGGGTAGTTCTCCACCGTTACAGAACCCATCAACATCTGAACTACACGTGGTCCATTTAGTCTTTCCATTCTTAAAATGATATGGTTCGCATATATTATCACACAATTGATATGGTACCCCGTTATTTAACCATGGTTCCTCAAGATCCCCTGTCGTATTATTACTCAACTCATACTCCTCGCAAGTCTTGATTTCTTGGATATCGAAAGTAAACAGATCCGTGTCGATTTTAAGGAGATAGTTGAATTTGATGAATGCTTTACACAAGGGTGTCTCAAAGTCAAATAAGTTTCCCTCGATCTTAAAGATGTCAGCAATATCGTTGGGGTCATCATCTTCATCAGTTTCCATCTCTTCATTGTTATCAGAAAGTTGGTAGAATTTTTGCACGAACTTTTCTACCAAATCTTCCCAAGTAGTAACGGAGCCAATACAATCCTTTTTAAACCATTCAGTTGCGGCACCTATGAGTGAGATAGGGAAGACGCTAATCCTAAATCGATCCTGACTCAGCCCTTTTATTTGGAGTGGCCCAACTACTTTGAGAAATTATCAACGTGTTTAAACGCGTTTTCTCTAATTATCCCATTGAAAGTATTATCACGTATTTTCACCAAAAACGTTACTTGTATTTCAAGAAAACTCTTCTCGACCATTCTTCCTTCGTTATCATCAGAGAGGAAGTTCTTTCGCGTAACGAAAATATATTCATTTGGTTCTGCCATCGTGATTCTTTTCTTCGTCAAACGATTTCCTAAGAATAAGAACAAACAATCAGTAGGATGTGCCCTCAGGGGAGAGAACACAGAAAAAAAAATCGAATATGAAAAATTGTGACTGCTACTATATCAGGTGATCGATACGCCATATTCAATTGATATGAATACGCTGTATTAATCTTTTGAGTGAATACGCTGTATTGGATAAAAAAGTTGGATACGGCGTATCCAATGGAAGTGGATACGCCGTATCAGGTTATCGACCAGAACAATGTATTAGAAAACAATTAAACGCATAAACAACTAAACTAATAAAAAATTAAACAAACAAATATACAAGCAAATATACAGAATTATACACTAATCTAAATTACACTAATCTTAAGGGTTGTATTATTCTAATGTTAAAAACCAAAATATCAAATAAAAATCAAGATTAGATTTTTCACTCCCCGACAACGGCGTCAAAAACTTGATGTGTCTTTGTATGGTTGTAATTTATGTTTCAAGTTTTAAATTTATATTTTGCCAACTTTACCAAAAACAACACTTTAACGGGTAGTGTACCCGGTCAGATGGGAGTTTCATGGTAAGTAGGGTGTCGATCACTAAGAGCGAGAAACAATCTTTCAATTTATTAATATTTTGGTTATCTAAACTAAGTTAATTCTATTCTATGTTAAACCTATGCTAAACCTATGTTAATCCTAAATCTAACGGATAAGGGGGTTTTTCAGCCTGAGAGACTGGCACGGGTTTTGTGGTGACTAAAATCAACTTAAGACACTAAAACACACGCAAGCAAATTAACAGAAGATAAAAGAGCGGTCTAGCCAAATATAAGAAAACTGTATTAACCATTATTAATCCAATTAGAATGTTGGTTTGTTTATTTAGTGCAATGATTACTTATCTCGAGGTGGCATATCATTCTTAAGACTTAGGCGGTACTTCTTCCTAAGACCTAGATACGAAGAATTCTGTCACAATTAAACGTATCCGCATAAAGCATCCTTATTTGCTGATTATAATCTATCTTAGGGATTAAAGCAATGGTGATCTTGTTAAACCCTAGCTCATAGAGACTTTACCCACTTACTGCTTAATGGCAATTCATACACTAGTAGTCCACTAACCAAGTCTTTACCAATTAATTAAGAACGTACTCGTTGATCCCTGGGGTCACCTGCCGGTCCAACTAAGCTCACAATCTAAGGGCAAAGATAGGTCGTTATTTGTGATCCTATTGGTCTAGATGTATAAATCACTATATGGAGAGCCATCCCGGCATCTAGATTACTTGGTCCGTATCACTAGATCCAGTTGAATGATAGGTCGCATACAAAAGCACGTAAACAAGTATAAACTGATAAATATAAACAAGCAACCAACGATAAATTAAGCAATTGAGATAAACAAACCAAACAATAAGATCTTCATAATAATGGCTAATACCTGAAGGTATTAGCCTTCAAACATTATAATCAATACAAGAGTAATAATTTAGCCAAGGTAAATTAACCGAGTTAACGAATGATACCAAAAACTGAACGATTACAAAAGTATAAGAGATTACAAGTTGTTCCCTATGGAATTGATTACGTTGCAAGACTTCTTTTGCTCTTCTTCTCCTCTGAAAATCGAATTTTATGGTTTAGGTATCGAAAATATGATTTTGCACACTTAAAACTCGTTTTTGAGTTTTCTATTTATAAGGTCTAGAAAAAGGTCGATACGACATATCGAAAGTCTTCGATACGGCGTATTGGGGATTTCTTGGAGTATGGACCACATTTGATATCTTCCAGAATCTTCACATTCTATAACTTGAATACGACGTATAGGATTATCTGGATACAGCGTATTGATCTTGTTTCCTTCGTAGTCTTTAGTGAAGTGCAGGCACAAATACGCCGTATCTTCCTTGATGGATACGGCATATTGGATGTCAGAATCATATTTCTTCGTTTAAGCTCCAGAATGCGTGCCTTTTAGTTAACTTTCACTAAGTACTCCATAATTACTGCAATTCTCAAATACAAACGATTAAGTAATAATTCTTTGCAATAATTATACAAAATGGGTTAATTACATGAGATAAATGAGGCTATTAAAGTGACGTTATTTGATGTCATCATTGGGCATAACCAAAGAAGCTGTAAAGGTCAAAGAAGTACAAATACTTCTCAGACTGCAAAGAAGCCTGCAAGTGATTCTCAGACTCAAACTGGTTCTCAGGCTGCAAGTGGTTCTCAGCCTACAAGTTATTCTCAGCATGCAAGTTCTTCTCAGCATGTAAGTTCTTTTCAGCCTGCACAAACTACATCAACTGATGTGGGTTCACCAAAAAGGATTACTAAAGCAAGTGCAAATAGGCTTACACTAACCAAACCAACTTAAACTGCTTAGTTTATTTGTCTACTCTATCATACTTATGTTATTTTGACTTTTGGTACTTAATTAAATTTCTGTAATCTTTAAGACAATATGTATGGGCTCACCAAACAATGGCAGAAGTACTTTACTTCTTTGTAGACAGTTTAATGCATTTTGCATTTGGTGTTAGTTGGTTTACAGTTAAATGCATTTTGCATTTGGTAAATGCATTTGGTGTTAGTTGGTTTACAGTTAAATGCATTTTGCATTTGGTAAATGTTTTTTGGTATTCATATGTTGGTAAATGTAAACTACAACCACTTGCACAAACTGCATTCATTACCAGAACAAAACATGTTACAACTTGGGCAAAATACAACTGGTTTACAACCTAAGAACAAACAACTTCTACCAAACTTCTAGCATTACAATCTTCCTTGCTTAAAACAATATAGATAACAAAGAACAACCAACTAAGATCCAACATCTTCTTGACCCTTCCTGCTTCAACACTTTTGTTGTGTAACTGTGCTTGTAGGTTGTTCATCGAATTCAAACCCCAATGTACTTGATCTTGTAGGTTATTCATTGGATTCAAAAGACCAGGAATGATTTGAACAACTCTTTCACACATTGGTGGATCATACCAATCAATAATGCCACAGTTCAAACCCTAAATAAAAATTGAAATGTAAAATTTAGTCAAATTAGGGGTTTCAAAAGAAAAAGATAGAATCATAACTTACCCTCTTAGCACAACAATAAAAACGTCTCCCAAGGTTGATTGAAGTTCATGATGTTCGAATTGTAGATGAAGATCCACAATTATTGCGTCTCACCATTGTGTGTGTGTTATACCAATAATTGTGTTGGTAGTAAAAATACATGAGTTTTGACTACTTTATACATTCCCATTTGCAATGTGTAAATTTCTTCCCAACCGTACCAAAGATAGAAGATTGACACAAGACTCAGGAAATACATACTTTACACTTTAAGCAACTAGCAACTGATAAATGAACTTAATCTAACAGGGTAGGCTAAGGTGTAACGAAACAAACAGATGGTGTTATTCCTAAAGGATTGGCTCTATTGGTTTTTCTAGGGGTATCTTACTTTTAAAATGAGAGTAAACAAAGTGTTTATACCGGGATTTAACTAACCAGTGTAGTTAGTTAATAAAATAACATATAAAGGCTTTT
Organism: Tanacetum coccineum; assembly: GCA_026074375.1. Classification (NCBI taxonomy): domain Eukaryota; kingdom Viridiplantae; phylum Streptophyta; class Magnoliopsida; order Asterales; family Asteraceae; genus Tanacetum; species Tanacetum coccineum. The sequence continues at coordinate 28,761 of BQNB010046726.1, forward strand.
TGGTTGTAATCCTAGAAATTTACCAATTTAAACAACCATCTAAATCTATAGTACTCATTATTATGGTCTCAGATAGATATACCATGCCAAGTTCTAAAGTCTACAACATCATTGACACACTCATATTTTGTGGAATTTAGGTAAGCATTTGGAAATGGATAAGGTTAAATCCCACAAATCTAATAAGGGTTTATTGTTTGCGAGGTTATTAACAAGTAATATCACAAAAGTACGCTTTTGATAATTTTAAATTGAGCATAATTTAAGCATTTTAGAGTGTGAAAAAATAGACAAGTAATAAATTCTAAATTCCCATCCCCCCACTTAAATTATACAACGTCCTCGTTGTATAGATAAAACATTAAAAACGGGAATTAAAAGAATTAAAATGAGAAAATCCCCTAATATTTTGCTCGGTAGATTCTCCAAGTTGAGTTTATGAGCAAGGATGTGTGTTGTAAATGCGTCTGTATTCCAGCATGACTACAATCACACATAGGATTCCAGATGATCGATACTTCAATGTCATTCACCAACTCCATGCAAAAATAGACTTTCTTGCACATAGTGTCCTGGTTCAAATATAGGAAAAACATGCAAACTCCTATCTCAGGTATCTATGGTTAATTAAATAAGCTAAATAAACTGTACAAGAGACCAATACGCCGTATCCATAAACTGGAATACGCCGTATTGAGTAACCTGTAAAAAGTATCTAAATACGGGTCAATCTGTTAAATACGCCGTATCATATTCATGAATACGTCGTATTGACAGAATTGACGATAATATTTAAAGTGCATAAAAATAAAGGACTGATAATGTCTATACATTCAATACGCCTTATGGTATGGAGCGGATACGCCATATTGAGGTCTGGGAAGACAAACTCGATAAAAATAAATAACAATTCGGGTTATCTCCCGGGAAGCACTTTTCTTTCAGCTAGTCTTGAAGTTAGACTTTTTCCTTCCAGCTTCTTCACACTTGTAAATACTCTATCTCTCTCAATTCCGCTCTTGATTTGGATAGAGTGCTAGGTTCCGTAACCTATCAACTACTAATTTGTAGCGAATACTGCCAGGTGTTCTATCAATAGCATAAATAAGTCATAACGTCATAATCATAAATATCTATACAAAAATATAGGAACCTGTAAAGTTAGATACATCATGCACATGGAATAAAAATGTATAAAGATAGAAACAAAAAGATAAGAGTAAAGAAATCAAGGATTCTTGGCTGTTGCCTACGTCCTGCTGCTGTTGAGGTGCGGCATCGTTAGTCCGAGACGTCTGTTATGCCTCACAAACTGGATCTGAAAAATCTGGCATAGCTTGGTGTACCTAACCCCATCCCAGCCCTACTCGTCAATACAGTGAGAGCCAACACCTCCAAGTAGAGAATGGAGAGAAATCACAGGCCATACTATCTAATATCTCTCTCTGCTCGCCCAATGTTCCTCGAATCTCATGCACATCCTCCTCTACCGTGGCTAACCTTTGAGCCATAGTGCGAGCTGGTCCGGCTATAGGTGGTGGCAGCTAAGGTGCCTGCACAGGTGCTGGAACCGCCGGAGCACCCTCATCAACTACAGGAGCATCCTCAGTGGTCTCAGGGGCTCCAGCCATAGCAACCTGCTGCCTCTCTGGTCTCGGGGCTATCCAAGCCCAAGTATCATCAAGATCCACGCAGATCTGCAGCCTCACTAACTCAGCCATATCAATAACAGGGAGGTTTCAAACAATCGCCATCAATCCTTGGAGCCTATCCTCAGTAAGTAATCCAAAATGCTCTGCCAAACGGGCAACAAACTAACCCTCGGATATCATCGCCCCACGCTTCCTCCCTAAAGCTAACAACCTTAAATACATAGCTAACAAATAAGGGATGTTGACTGAACCAACATCCATCCCCCTCAGATAAAATAAATCGGTCACGGTCACCTTCTCAGGTGCCTGACTCCTCCCAGCAATACTGCACGTAATTAGCCTGTGGCACAACCTAAGCATCAGATCCCTGATAGAAGTATAGGACAGGGCTGTGCTAAGGAAATCTCTAGCAGACGAAATCCCTATCTAGTAAGCACTCAGATCCCCCTTGTCGGGGATCTGTCTCGCACTCTCGGCTATGCATCGAATCCAACCGACTCAATCTCCTGAGCAGTATGCAGGCCCATACCCAAAATAAACTCTCTCCATCTCATACGACGCCTAACTCCACCTAACTAAAACTGTAGAGCTCCAGCTATATCCAAATCAAGCACAACCTCTCTAAATCTAAATGTACTAAAGAACTCCAAATCTCAAATAGTCGCCTCCAAGCTCGGCTAGTAATTACACTCTGTCCCTGAGCATCCCTGTACCCCATCAACATCCTACCTTTCAATCCCTCATCCATCAGCTCTGTCAATCCCCCAAAGTCAAAAACCTGAACCCGGTGTACCTCTCTATCATATATCCTGCCCAATCTCTCCTCAAAATCCGCGATATCAGTAATCAGTGTATTGTAACCCATTAAACTAAGATACGATGCCTCTCAATCCCTAGTGAAGAGCCCATGTCCTTTAAATCAACGAGATGTAGTACAAAAATATATAAAATTTTAAAAAAAAAAACCTTCTGTCAGATATAGGATTACGGCGATCATATATGGATACGCCTTTATGTAGATCTATTAGTCAAACGCCGTATAAGATATAAGTCAATAACGCGTAAGCTTTAACACGCATGATCTTTATCTCATCCCTCAATACGCCGTATTCATTTGTTAAATTACGTCTAATGATTAACTAAAAAAAATAGGTTGATTTTGAGTCAATACGCCATATCCGTGTTTAGTAGATACGTCGTATTGCTTCGCAGTTTAATTACAAAAAGGGGTTTTCATTTCTACCCATTTTGACCCATTATCAATTCCTAAAACTTCTTTACTTATTTGTAGGGAATACACGGGGATACAAGTACATGGCGTTAAAAACTCTTATCAAATCCCAACATCAAAAACCTAACCCTATTTCTATTTCAATTCAAAAATAAAAACAAAGGGCAAGGGAAGAACATATTACCGTATAACTATAACAGAGATGATAACGTTTACGAGAAAAAATGATTTCTGATATTTTGATTGCGGTAAAATTCTTTGTTTGAGAGTAAAAGTGTGTGTGAAAACTAATCTGGCGTATGGGTTGGGCTTTTATACCCAAAATCAATACGCCGTATTGGTTTTTGTCCAATACGCCATATTGGGCAAATTTGTTGACTTAGTCAACTTAAGTTAAAACAGTGGATACGCCGTATAGGTGTTTACCTAATACGTCGTATCCGTTCTTAGAGACCAATTTTCCTAATTCAAACAAAGTAAAGAAAACGTACCTTGGCCTCCGCAACATTCTTGTGTAAACACCATGCTTATAATACCGTTTAGGGTCAAACGGAATGCCAAATGACACATACAAATTTTTAATAAGATTTAATAGCATCTCGTTGACAAGATAAGTCCAAGTTATGATATTAACCTTAAATTACATGATAAAACTTTCCACAATGAAAATTTTATTGATTTTATCATGACTTGCTTCTAGAAATTTCTTTTGTCCTTGTGTATTTACATTACCCCTCGAAGACTGTATTATATCAATTTCATTATCATTATTGTCCTTACCCGACTTTAGATCATTCAGATAAATTATGTTGAAAAGGAATAGATCATTAGAGTTAAAAATGTTTTGTTCCACTTCATCATATTCGGATAATGATGTTTCATCTTTCAAATTAAATTCATTGATATGTTGAGGGCATAAAGTGGGTTCAGTTAAGTATTCTGATTTAGATGTTAGAGCATCATTATAAACAATGGCTGGAAATTCATTCTCAAAATCTTTAAAGAAGTATAAATCATCAAAACAACTGACCTTTGGCTCGGGTGATGGAAACGAAGGCATATTGACTTTTTCATTATCATTTTCTGAATTCGTTTTCAAATCATTGACATAAATTATTTTATAAGAAAACGAGTTTTTGTCATAAGTTACTGTGTAATCTTCATCGGCGGATTCGTTAAACGATACTCTAAAGTCTATTTCATTGTTGTTAAGATAACTTACCGTGGGTTCACAAGAGAGTGTTTTTTCAGATGATAACTCGTCATTAAAGACTATAGCTGGAATATTGGTTTCAAACAACCGGATCTAAAGGTCGTGAAACGTCATCATCATACCATAACTTACTCATACTTACAATTCCCAGTTATACACCTTACCACGCCGACGAGCTTTTTCTTCTTCAAACCTGATGTAATCTTCCATAGTAATGTTCGGGTTGTCCATCCTGTAATAAACTTGTTAGGAAAGAAAACCGTCAAATAACTTATACGCCGTATTACATAAACAAAATAAGCAAACAAATAGGAATATAAACTATTCTAAACTACAGTAATCCTAAGGGTTAGACTAATCTAATGTTAAAAACCAAAATATCAAATAAAAATCAAGATTAAATTTTCACTCCCCGGCAGCGGCGCCAAAAACTTGATGTGTTGTAGTGAGGTGTGTGATTTTATGATTTCAAGTTTTAAATTTATATTTTGACGACTTTACCAAAAACAATACTTTAACGGGCAGTGTACCCGGTCGGATGGGAGTTTCGTGGTAAGTAGGGTGTCGATCACTAAGAAAGAGAAACAATCTTTCAATTTATTAATATTTTGGTTATCTAAACTAAGTTTATTCTATTCTATGTTAAACCTATGCTAAACCTATGTTAATCCTAAATCTAACAGATAAGGGGGTTTTTCATCCTGAGAGACTGTAACACCCCCATTTAGATAATATAGTAGCGGAAGCTAATATGGGGTATTACTTCATAAATCACAGACACAATCATAGAAAACGACTCAAAAGAGACGTTTTTAAAAGATACGTTATCATTCATTTAAAATCAGAGTTTTACAAAGGCAGGTCCCAAAATCTAGTTACATACAATGTGAATGATAACAAGTTTTAGCCATCTTCATGTCCATGCCACTCCGTGCCATAAGTTGCTCAATTACCTGAGATAAACATGCTAAAAAGTCAACATAATGGTTGAGTGAAATTCATAGGTTTGAAATGTAATAGTTGAATACAAGTTATCATAATGGAAATATTGGTATTGCAGGGATAATTATCATGGAGAACATTATTATCATGGAGAACAGTATTATCATGGAGAACAGTATTATTACCCTAAACTCATGAATCACATAAAGAGATATTAAAGAGATATTGAGAGATATTACCCAAAGAGACATTAAAGAAATATTGGGAGGTACTACCCAAATAGATATTGAAGAGGTATTGGGATATACTACCCAAATAGACATTAAAGAGATATTGGGAGATACTACCCAAATAGATATTGAAGAGATATTGGGAGATACTACCCAAATAGACATTAAAGAAATATTGGGAGATACTACCCAAATAGATATTAAAGAGATATTAGGAGATACTACCCAAATAGATATTAAAGAGATATTGGGAGATACTACCCAAATAGATATTAAAGAGATATTGGGAGATACTACCCAAATAGATATTGAAGAGGTATTGGGAGATACTACCCAAATAGACATTTTCATGTACTTAGGCAATAATATATCAGGATAGCATATAGTTTAGAAAACAGTTGCATTCATGGTTTATAGCAGCTATCACGGGTTATTAAAGTAAGTGAAGTTTATGAACTCTTAAAGTCTTTGAAAAGTAATCACAATGTTATAAGATAAACGAGTTTGTAAAAAAGTTTGTAAACAAAGCATGTATCCTCCCTTCGGCTGGATATAAAACATGTAAATAAGTAAAGGCGAGGTTATGAACTTCACAATATCATTTTTAAGTACTTGTGTATATTAAAAACAATTAAGCATGTATCCCCCTTGCGGGTTTATAAAACATTAAAAAGATTGAAATGCGAGGCTATGAACTCACCTGATAGGTAGTTGTAATAAATATTCTAAAATGAAAGATGACGACCTTATCACAATCTTAACAGGGAATGTTGATATAAAAATGATATAAACACAACGTCACCAACCTGGAGTAAATATGTCCCAAGTCCTTAGGAAGAATGTACTCTAGAACTTGTTCAGAGAGTTATGAGTTGATTAGAAATTTTGGAGATTATTGATCACACTGTTCGTACCATCGCCTAATTAGAATTAATACCAGTAAACGTTTGAGGAGCTAGGGCACTTTAAATCGTAAACCCAACAACTCAGTCCGAACGTAATACCAAGATGAAACCCCTTAATATGAAGCTCCCTAGTATTGTGATACGATATAATCGGTTTTAAGCGTTTTGATCAATATCTGGAAATGATAAGCACGAGAAGCGTTAATTAAAGTTATGTCTTGTAAGGTTTTAAACATGTTTTTATACTTTTTCAAAATGTTACATTTTAGACCCTTGAGAATGAAAAATGGCAAATTATACCCTCGGAGTTTGCACTTTTACGAGTTTGGTCCTTCAAGTTTAAAAGATATACAAAGTAAACCTTGTACTTTGGAAAGTGACATAATAGACCCCTATAGTTATAACTTTGATAAAATGACATATTCAGCCCTTCTAGTTATTAATTTCAGAAAGTTACGATATATACCCCTTGCATGGAATACTTTTGCAAAACAAGTCCAAAATGCCATGCAAGCTTATTTTAAGTTTCTAAATGACATTTTCAGGTTATAGCTTATTAATATAAGCTAAAATATGAAGGTTTAACATAACGAAAGTTTAAAATAACGATTCGTTAAGCTAGGAAGCAAAACGGGTCAAATTAGGGTTTCAAAACGTAAACGCAGGTTATAAGTTCTGTGCAAGATTCTAATAATTAATAGAGTGGTTATTTTAACATTAATTAAGCATGTTAGGATAGATTATAACAATATTTAGCCATTATAACATTTAGTTTTAAGAAAAACATAAAATTAGGGTTTCGGTTACGGTTTATGGATTAAAATTAAAAATAGCCCCCCCATGATTAACTTTAAGGTGAAACTTTAACAAGAGTATATTTAGGATCATATGAACATTATAAGAGTGTAGGAGCAGTAGTAGAATATCTAGAACCTGGGTTTGAGCTTCAAGGAGCAAAAATGGTGGAAATGGGTCGTTTCGGGTAGTATTTCCACTCGTACGCCTTGTATCTTGTTCCCGGGGCTTCAAATCTTCAAAGATTTGCTTGCTTGATCTTCTTAGATGATCCTAGGATCATATGGAGCAGAGAATGTTTGCTCAATTGGGTTATAGAAAGAAGAAGTGGGGGATGAGAATGAATGAAGGGTTATGGGTTCTATTTATAGGTAAAGGACCCTTAGAGGCCAAGATTTCTTAGCAAGCTGATCTAGGACACATGGGTAACCTAGAGGGTGATTAGGAGGAGCTATGTGATGTGTTGGATAGGCTAGAATTTAGCTAGAACATGGTGGTGAGACCATGTGGATGCCGCGGCTGCCATAAGCACAAAAGGGTTCATGTGGCTTTGATTTTAACCATGGGATTGTTAAAGAAGGTGGGTAAGCTGCTCCAAGGTTTCTAGAAGGAGTTCATGTAAGTATCTTGCACATGGATGGGTCTTAAATGGGTCAAAATGGGTCAAGTTTAGCCGCGGGTCTGTTTTGGGTTGTTAGGGTTCGAACTCAAGTTTTTGGCTAATATTTCGAGTGTATTGATCAATGAATGATTGAAATATGATCTTAAGGTTTGTAATAAGAAGTATTAACGAAATTTAGCAAGTGGTTTGGGTTAAAACGGGTTAAAAATGAAGAAATGAGGTCGCGGGTTCACATAGGGCTCAATTAGGGTTTTTATGGTTTCCTTGGCTTATAATTTGTGTAATCTTGATCAAAGGTGATTAACCTAGGATGCATGCTACAGCCATAAGCGCCCTCGGAATAGATAAAAGTTCCAAAAGGGAACATTAATTTAAACGTATAATCATTACATGGAGCGCCGCGTTGAAATCACTCGCCGTAAACTCGAAAAGAAGGTCGAGAACAGCGAGGTTAGCCGAGATGCATGTGTTCTCGGTCATGGTAGCCTAGTCAGTTTTAAATGGAGGTGTGTGTGGGGGCAGGCATGTCCATTGACTAGGTGTGGTAACAGGTTCATAGTACTCATGTCATGCATAAATACATACTCAGTAGGTTATATCTTGATAGCACATTGAGTTGCTGGCCCACGCATCAGGTCCAGTAGTGGAAATCCAAGACATGTAAGTATGGGTTGAGGAGGAATCAAGGGGGCGCCAAGACCGATGAAAAAAAAATTGGGAAGCAATAAGCAGATTTATGGGGATGAATCATGGAAAGAAAGAATTCCTTAACTGAAAGGATCGGAATATTAACCGTACCCTTAAGACGCAGGCAAAGAAAATGTGAAAGCAACAGGATGACAGGAGCTGGAACTACAACCTGGGGACTTGTGGTCAACACGAGAGTCTACATGTTAGAAGGGACTTGTATAATTTACTGTCATAGAATAAGGTTAGCTTTACGCATTTTTGTAACTTTCTTATCTTTAGGTAACTTTCGGGCATACGTTAGTATATTGTCCTTATTAGAAACATTCCATGATTAGTATCTTGTTATCAGGCTTAGGTACTTTCCAAAAATAGTCAGCTGTCTATATTATATTAAGGGTTTCCAAAAATATACTTTCTCTAAATAGGACTTTCATAAAAAATGAGTAACTTTCCCTATATTTATTTAAGTTTCCAAAAATAGCAGGTTTCTTATAAAATCAGTAAGATTTATAAATAGTTCTAGTTTCGCATTAATAGCAGGTTCCTATAAATAGTGTTTATTTCGCATGTTTAGAAACACGTTTCCTCATAATTAATAAGTTTCCCATGATAAGTAATTATGATAACATATCATAGTAGGTTATGGTTTTCATGTCAAGTTATACTACATTAAGGGTATAAATAGTAATAAATTATAGTTAATGGGTAATCAAATGCCCATTTTACCCATGATTTTAGGCAAAGTATTAAACGTAATTAATTAAAGTTAAGGTGGTGCGCTAAAGTATAGCAACCAAAATTACGTTCGTTAAAGATTTATTTAGCGTGTGTTTATTTAATAAAAATTTCCAACCGAACAATCCAACGTGAACGGGTACGACGTTGTTAAAGTCAACCAAACAGAGCGATATAAATGACAACTTTTGCGCTTAATTTATAAAATAATACACATAAACCAGCTAGGCGCCATTTGTAAACCACATCCCGTAAACCAAACGGCGGACCCTGAAAACGATATTAAACATGTCGCATGTTTCGTTCTTTAAAGTTTCACGCTTGGCTTTTAGGCAAGGAGCGACGCATATTAAATTAAGACATTACGTGACAGACGTACCTCGAAAGCTAAAACACAACCTATGAGAGCCGAGTCCAACTAGGGACTCGTAAGCCTTATAGTTCGGTCTTATGTTCGATAGTGACCGAACAAATACAGCCACACTAGAGCCAAAAAATCTTATAAGGGGGCGGGGAGGAGTTAGAGCACCCCTTAGTGGGTCTCGGCTTGTTCTTTAAAAGCCCACATCGGCCATACATGATTAGGCCGATGAAGGTCCTTAAGGCTCTTGGCTTGGCTTCCGCTTTGTTGGGCGCAATGGCCACAGTAACACGACTCACATGAGGGGTCCTAGCAACAAAAGTAAATGTAGCTCGAGTCTCGGCGTGGCCAAATGGGGGGAGGTCTCGGCTTTGGCTGGGTTTAGAGCCAAAGAGTCACTCAGGGGGCACAGCAGCCACGGCCAATATCGCACCATGTGCGCGAGACCAATCGTGTCGGGCTGCTTGTCTTTGTTCGAGGCCACTCACTCCAGTCGCGACACACGAAGACGGAATACAAACATCCCAAGGCCACAGACAATCATGATTCGAGCCACAAGGGCTACGTCTACGATACCAACTAGACACCTTGTCCTGTACGATGCAACAATAAGCTAGTCGAATCACCCTTTATTTTAAATTCCAAGCAAGCTGTAATGATTTAAGCAACATGCCATGATTTATTTTTACAGATCATAGTTATACGAACACTTTACTTGTATAATTTCACATGATGTTATCAATGATTTCATGTTATTTTTCATGTTTCATCGATGTAGCATGGGCATAGCCTTTAAAAATTTAGGAAGGAAAGGAAAGAGTTAAATAATAATATACCGACTTACGGGGAATACTGATCTAAGAATAGACAAAACACGTAAACACCAATGGATCACGAACCAAAAGATCAAAAATGGCTTCCTTCCCTCCTTGTTGAATGGTCGGGGGGCTGATGCGCAACTATAGAAAGAACTAAGGGTTTTCCTTTAAAAAAATAAAAATTTTAAAAGACTTTGATACTTAGACTTTGGTTAATACATATATAGTAAACAGTGTGGCTTTTTGTTTAATTTGGGTGCAGTCATATATTTAAAATGGGAGGCCTTTTTCCACTTTCTGACATGGGGGCGTACGGCTAGGAAGGCCCAAAAAGAAAAGATTAACCTTTATTTTTCGTAGGACAAATTTTCCGATTACTCTACCCCTCGCGTATTCGAAGTTTCTATTCGTAAATTTTAATTGTCTTGAATATAATTTGTCGTGATATATTAATTTCATGGTCGTTTAGCGCTGTAGAGTAATTATTATTATTTATTAAGTTTTAAACTTCCTAGGTATTTTCATGTGGGTTTTAGCATTTAGACAGCACTGAAACCCCGTTTTTAGGTTTTCTATTTATAAAGTCTAGAATTTGGTCGATACGGCGTATTGACTGAGGTCATATACGGCCGTATCGGGGGTTTCTTAGAGTAGGGACCAAGTTTGATATCTTCCAGAATATTTTATTACCATAACTTGAATACGGCGTATAGAATTCTCTAGATACGACGCATTGATCCTTGTTCCTTTGTGGTCTTTGGTGAAGTGTAGGCACAGATACGCCGTATCTTCCTTGAGGATACCCGTATAGGGTATGTCAGGAACAGTAATTCTTCAAATGTCCTTTGTTTAAGCTCTAGACAATGCGTGCCATTTTTGCTAAATCTCACCCAAGTACATGCCATAATTACTGCAATTCTCAAATACAAACGATTAAGGTAACAATTCTTTTGCATAATTAAACTGAAAAGAAATGGTTATTTACATGGGGATAAATGGTGTGGGCTATAAAAAGTAACGTTAATTGATGTCATCAAATACCCCCCCCCCCATTTATGAATACGCTACTTGTCCTTAAGTAGCCTTTAGAAGTTGATGAAAAAGTTATCGCCTAAGGATTTTTCTGTTTAAGCCATGTAATTTGATCTATTCACGTACACAACCAAAACACCTCACGAAAAGAGGTAGAATGAAAACACTCAACAGGCTCAACTAATGCTATGTGGTAACACGTAAGTAATTCGGTCTCAATTCCTCGGGCCGTGACGAGTATTCTATCATAGCTTGCAAGGATACACATCTCCAGGCTATCCCACCACTAGAGGCTAAGGAGTAACATGGTTATAAAGGTAAAATGGGTTTTTATTTTATTATAAGGGCTTAGGGTTGAATCATGTCTAACAATCTTTCACCAAAAGGTACCTACACAACAGGCAGCTGAATCACACATACATGGCCGTAAAGCGACGTAATAGACATGTGGTTGTGCGAGGGGGGGAGATCAGAATCGTCGTTCGAAGTGTAGGTCGATCTATGTGGTAACCAATGATAGGATGAAGAATGTATATGGTATGGATATTCTACACTTATCACCAAAAGTACTAAACCTAGCATGGTAGCTGAATTATCGCATTACATGACTTTACGACGGAATATGACATGCATGTCTCGATTCACATCCTCATTTCGAGTAAAACTCAAGGTTATGATTTAGAAAAGGGAAATAAAATTGTTGATAAAAGTAAAAATTACAGAAACAAGAATAAACTAAGTCCAAACAGATACGGTAGGGCAAGTTGTGGCTAGAGCACTTTTTTCTGCGACGTTTACCATGATAAAGACACCCATACTATATACAGCAAATGTCTTGATCATTGATCAAAAACCAACCTAGTGTGGCGTTCCCGTAAGCGGTCAACGTCCCAATCATCCCATACTTTACAACTTTTAACAAGATAAGATGCGAATATCTACGCATTTTATACAAAACTTTAAATCTTTGACTTTTAAGACGTATCGACAGAATAATCGATCCTTCAGATAATTCCTACGGTGTATGGCTTGTTGCCGAAACATTATCTCCAAATCTGTTCCTTCCTCTTTTTTGTTATTGATATTTCTAATTATTTTTGTTTTTTTTAATATAAGCTAACTATGATCTACTCGGTGTAATTTCAGCCATCTTCTCGATCATAATAACCCAGGAGGAAATTTAATTCCTTCATAATTTCTTCATGTCTTCGGATGCATCAATAATAGTGAATGGTAGTAAAAATACATGAGTTTTTGAGACTACTTTATACATTGCCTAATTTAGGCGTAGTGGTAAGAATTTCTTCCCAACCGATGACCAAAGATAGAACAACTTGAGCACAAGAGACTGGGGAAATGGGGGGGGGGGGGACAGTAGTTTTAACACTCTTAAGCAACTAGGCGCAAGCCTAATAAATGGACTTAATACTCTAGACCGGGTAGGCTAAGGTGTTAAGGAGTAACAACACAAACAGTTGGTGTTATCGCATAAAGGATTGCCGTATTGGTTTTTCTATGGGGTGACTTACTCTAAAGATGAGAGTAAAGCAAAGGGTTTATATACAAGGGATTTAACATAACGCGAGATAGTAGGTTATTGAATAGATACGAAGCAAATAAAGCTGTTTTGGTGGGTAGTAAATCCTAAAAATTTCCCCAAATTTAAACAGAGTTACGTCCCATCTAAATCTATAGTACTCTTATTGTGGTCTCGAATACATATAGCCAAGCCAAGTTCAAAAGTCGACCACATCATCTGACATACTCATATTTTTGTGGATTTTGGTAAACAATTAGAAAGCGATAAGAGTTAAAATCGCCACAATATCTTAACTAAGAGTTGTTTGTATGCGGGTTATGTAACAAGAAATTTCACAAAAGTAAGGCTTGATTATTTTGTAATAATTTAAGCATTTTCGGTGAAATATATGACAAGTATGCATTCAAATTCCCATCCCCCAGCTTGAATTATATAATCGTCCTCGTTGTAATTTGGGGGGGGGGGGGGGGGGGGGGGGGGGGGGGGGGGGGGGGGGGGGGGGTATAAATATAGATAAAACATTAAAAACAGAAATTAAAAGAATTAGAATGAGAAACTCCTATGATATTTTGCTCGGTAGATTCTCCAAGTTGCGTCTATGAGCAAGAATGTGTGTTGTAAATGCGTCTGAATTCTAGCATGACTACAACATACACAGGATTCCAGATGATCGATACTTTACCAACATTGTCGATTTCTTTGCAGCGAGGTCCTGTGCAAAATATAGGAAAAACATGTAAAATCCTATCTCGGTACCTACGATTAATTTTAAATAAACTAAACAAACTGTACAGGAGACCAATACGCGTATCCATAAAATGGAATACGCCGTATAGAGAAACCTGTAAAAAGTATCTATATACGGGTCAGTCTGCCAAATACGCCGTATCATGTGCATGAATATGCCGTATAAACAGAACTGACAATAATGTTTAAAGTACATAAAAATAAAAGACTGATAATGTCCAGACATTTAATACGCTGTATGGTATGGAGCGGATACGCCGTATTGATGTATGTGAAGACATACTCGATAAAAATGAATAAGAATTTGGGTTATCTCCCGGGAAGCACTTTTCTTTCAGCTAGTCTTTAAGTTAGACTTTTTCTTCCAGCTTTATTCTTCTTTTGCCTTTGTCACGAGCCATCCCTCTTTCATAATGCGAAAAAGTTCTCGATAAGCTTGACATGCATCAACGTTGGTTCTTGAGTGGTCGGAGTGCTCGCGTTCTTGAATGGCAACATACTCATCATCAACATCGAATGAGTATTTCAACATCTTAAATCTTCTTATATTGCAGATTGATGGATCATGATGTTCCTTCTTATTGTATTGAGTATTACCGACGTTGTTTTCTCTATGATTCCTACCAAAGATTTGGTTAATATCAAGATAAGGGTCACAATCCTTTTTAGTTTTGGTGTTCGCATACGGTCCCTAGCCGTGATTTTATCATCGAGCGAATGAGGCATTTTCATGAGCATTTACCTTCCACCAACATTCTTCCAATTTCACTAATACATCATAATCTACCTCGTGGAAGTTCTTAAAACTACTTTTCAACCATGCGTAGAATTTCATTACTCCGGGAGTTGCATTCCCCCATGATTCTTCAAATCTGGCCTTATGCATTAAAGCTTCTTCTTTCAGCTTCCCATCAGTCAATTCATCATACCATTTATGATCCTGAAAATAAGTCATACATCCGACTCGAACCATCCTGGGTAGTTCTCCACCGTTACAGAACCCATCAACATCTAAACTACACGTGGGCCAATTAGTCTTTCCATTCTTAAAACGATATGGTTAGCATATATGATCACACAATTGATATGGTACCCCGTTATCTGACCATGGTTCCTCAAGATCCCCTGTCATATTATTATTCAACTCATACTCCTTGTAAGTCTTGATTTATTGGATATCAAAAGAAAACAGACCCGTGTCGATTTTAAGGAGATAGTTGAATTTATTGAATGCTTTACACAAGGGTGTCTCAAAGTCAAATAAGT